>JAFKAK010000524.1:21206-70619 GCA_019914995.1 Acanthochlamys bracteata
ACAACGATGTTTCTCTATCATTTTCATGCATTTTCCCTTCCAAACCGCGGCATCATAGCTCTCTTTTAGGTGTCCTTTGCATGTTGCACACCATCTCGAAATGGAGACTATGAGAAAGCAACCCACCTTATCCAGCGGATAGGAGCCTATTTTTTTAAATACAGAAATGGGGAGACTCGGAAAGCAGCCTGCCTTAGTGATTGAGCTCCAAGAACAGGAAAAGTCTCTGGTTATCATCCCGACCAGTTCGTCAATTGAATGAATTGATTGGCTAGTGTCACACAGGTCGATCAATACAGAATTTTTCACAAGAGACAGGGTAGACGAAGCTTTCAGTCTCATATGTATGATGTTTCGGTACATTCTTCCTGGGCCGGGTTTACTTGTTTATATGTCTACTATCTTATGACTTTTGATTTTCCGTTTGATGCTTGAAACGAAAGATTTGGAGAAAGGGAAGTGAGTGGCAAGATAATAGATATTGAGTCCATCCTGAGCCTTTCTTCCCCTACCTTTGATGTACTTAACTTCGAGAAGCCTTGGCTTGTGTACAGGTTGGAGGAAGAATAACAGCAGCAGAGCAAAAGAAGACCTAACCTCGGTCGGTCATGAACTGCCCTGCTCGAAGGGTCGTAGCCCGAACTGACCTAGCTGCAGAGGAGAAGTTTGACTTCCGAGAGCTGATCCTAGCTTGGACTGATCTTTGACCCGGCGAAAGGATACGTAGGTTTTTCTTCCTTCTTCTAAATGGGATCCTCCTCACCGGAAAGTTCCCCTATTGGGCTGGAAGGCGCCTTAAGGCAACTTACAACAGTAGAAGTCAGAACAATCAGACTCACCTACATCCTCTGATCTAAGATCTAGCAGCTAGGAATCGCGCAACTGAGAAAGAAGCATGACCAGTTGAGCTCGAAGAACAAGAAAGGGAAGCACGCTTGAGGCCAGATGAATAGGGTATTGCTTTGAGGAAGACCCGCATACCATTCCGAAAGAATGGCCTATACCTCGCCGCGCCATACCTTATTCAGATGAAAGAGATCCAAGGAGATCGGCCTTGGAGACATGCACAAATGAGAGCGACTTGAATTGGGCAGACCATAGTACCCTTGTCGGGGGGAGCAGCTCGCCATGTTGTTCATTCCTTATTCCGGGGAGGCCTACCATAGAGGTTACGTTGATGTTATAAACCTGGGGCCCTTTTCGCACCTGCAAGTAAAAGGAAGGGGGGCAGATATGGAAATCCTAACAAAACCACGACTTTAAACACACAGGAAAAAAGGATACGTAGGGTCTTTACTTCTAGTAAATGAATGGACTATTCCTCCCGGGCAAGCCAACTCACAACTCGTTATCGAGCTACCAGTCACCTTAAGGGATCACGCTTATTGACATACACAACCGATTCTCTTACTAAAGAAGTTGTGGAATCAGATGTCCTGCTGCTCCTTCTATTGAGAGGTACCCCCAGGCCAGGGATATATGAATTCTTGCCTCTTCTTACAACACTAGTTGTGTCGCATAAAGTGCCGTTCCCCTCTGAGCCAAGATGACAGGGCGTGCATTTCTTCCCAAATAGAGGACAGTGCTCCCTATCGGTCTTTGCTCCCTTTCACACTTCCTCCTATGAAACTACTTGAGCACTTCGCTACTGAGCATTCTAACAACCCTACTGAACTGACTTAGAGTGCCTTGCTCTTTACTTGCCCTAACCTATTTCAAGTTCGAAAATGAGTTGATTAGCTTACAACCTATCCAACTATGAGAAATTTCGTGGTGAGTACCTATCTATTTTCAGTTGACTGGCTCACTACGGGCTATCCTAGATATTCTCAGTTTATCCTGAACTTATTCAATTGATTGCGGGATGGGAAGGATGGCTAGTTCTTTCTCCTTTACAGGAGGTACCCCCAGGCCCTTGATTGGGAAAGCGTTGATTCAAGCGGGCAAATGTAGAATAATAGATTTCTGCTCACCTCCTCTTCCTCGAGCCGACTAAGGTCTTTCAGAGCAAGAACTTGCACCTCTACAGGCTTTCTTCCTGAAGTGAGCTACTATCTATACTTTCTTCCTTATCTACTCACTACTTACTTTACTTTCTTGACTGCTGAGCAAACTACCTATAACTTGTGATATTTGAAGTTTAAGTTGTTGTAAATTTTGAGCTTTTTCTTTTTGGAAAGACTTAGGCTCAATCGCAGCTTAACAGGCTCGCTCGCTGCATCCTTCCTCTTTCAAGAGTTCTTTCGACTTTATAACACCTTTTTTTTTTCGTTGGTAATGGTTTCAGGTTCTGAATGGATGTCCCAATTGGGTGAATTCTTAAACCGACCAACCAAATAAGATAAAGGCAGTGAAATTTTCCAAGAAGCAACTTCCTTATTAGCCCCTATTGATATTTAATCACTCTCAAACAGGGGTAGCGGGTGGGTACAGAAAGACTAATCCAATCTTTTAATTCAACAAGAAGTACCACCAGTGTGATAGAATGCGATTCCGAGTGATAAGACCTAGGATAGAAGGTATAGGATGGAACCGAATCGAGCCTACGGGGAAGTTGCTCCAACGAATGCCAAACCAAATTAGAAGCAGGCAAGGCTTTCTATTTTTGTAGTCGGGGAAAGCGGGGTTGATGCTGAACCAATTCTTCCATTCCAAAGCCCTGAGTCGCGGACTTAGAAGACTTCAGATAGCAAAATCTGAAACATCAAAACGGATTTCTTTGCAACATGGCACCTAGGCGCAATGGACTTCCTGCTTCGAGTCCCAATTTCTGAATGCAAAGCTTCTACTCCGAATAGTACTTTTCCTGCGATGCAGCTACGTATGCTCCTGGTCGTCTAGCCCCTCCTCCTCCCTACAACAAGAAAGAAAGGGTCTGCCATCTCCAAAAGGCACTCTAGGCAGCAGAAGAATTGGAATGGAAGTGAAAATACAAAGGATTTTTCGGACAAGGTCTTGGAATAGCAGAATTGTCATCATCCCCTTTCCGGAATGGGGAACCTTTGACTAGTCCTCGAGACCGAGCAAGGTTTGCTGCAAGCATTCGAGAGGTTCTGGGTGTCAAATCAATTTTCTTGTCGATGTGATGTCGAATTCAAATGGCGAGAAAACGACAGTTGAAACTAGAAAAAGAAGGTGTAAGCGGAAGAGTGAGGTTTGGATTGTACAAAGCGGCGTGTTGAAGCAGAATTCTCTTCCTGAGTCGGGGCCGGGGTCAAACTTCTCAATACTTTATTATTTCCAATAAAGTAGTATTAGAATTATACAAGTACTGGTGGCATGCGGGCGAAGGTTGAAAGCGACCCGTCTTTTTTACATGAAATGGCTCGGAAATCAGACATTTTCCGGAAGGAAGTAAAGAGTTTGGTCAAATCTAGGCGACGCTATCTGAAATGCTGTGGTGATATTGAACAATCTCCATTTTCATTCTAGTAATGAAGTGGTCGGTCAGCCGCCCCTATCTTCTAATAGTTATATAGTTTCTCTTTCTACTGAGATAGCGAACTAGTATACCACTGCCTTCTATTCTTTATGAGAGCTCCCTGGATCGGTCGCTATCGCTCCCTTTCTTATGACTGGTCGGTTTACCAATAAGAAAAAGTCTTCGAGCTCTTCACTCATTCAACAACCAAAGTTTTACCAGAGAATTCGTTCATCCCCTCTCGCTCCGAGGATTGGTCGAGTACTTGGCCACATGCATGAGTAGGCCTGTTGCCGGGATGTCCCATTAAATAGGCAAGTCCCATATTTGAAATATGAAAATCAGATCAGATAAGGCTCAAGAAGAGAGTCTCCATACGAGAAATCCTTCACTCGCAGGGAAGACTTTCAAATAGATGTGTTGAAGAGATCCAATCATCAAAGAAAGGAAAAGGAATTCGATCCATCTCCGACCTTTTCTTTCTTGTCGACTGAGTTCAGGTACTGATCAGAGGTGCTCTTCTCTGCCGCAATCTCATCATCCTGTAAGGGTAGTCGAGTGTCCCCTTTGTTTGTTTTTTTGAATAGTCGACCCCGAGAGACAAGAATCTTTACCGACCACTTTATACCAAGTGGGATCATAGAGATCTGCATGATTGAAACCCAACACAAGTTCGATTAGATCCCATAGAGTCCCATTGGACTTTTAGTCGAGGGTAGGATCTGAGGAACCCAATCAGTCTGTTTATACTTAACCTTGGGCTGGGGACAGGCTAATCATTGACGAACCTTCGCCCACGTCTGTCTCCGAGTCAACTCGCCCACGGTGTGGGGGGCTTTCTCAAACCGGAGGGATCTTGAAAGATATGAACAACGGACCTCCGCTATGGTGGAAGAAAAAGTAGACATCAACGGAGAACAACGAATCGTTCAAAGTCATTCACACCAAAAAGAAAGAATGATTTCATTTCTAAAGACATACGTAGAAATTTTTGCCTAGTCCTATAGAACCATGGTTGGACCCTGTTGAGCATCGTTTGATCCTGGAGTCAAGTCCGTGATACAAAAGCTACAAAAACTCCATCCGCAACTTGAATGAAAAGTCTTCTCAAAGAAAGAAGAAATATACAAGGGAGATTCAGACTGGATTTCTAACTTCGGTTCAACATATAAACTTGGTCAACAACCAATTCCAAGTTCATTTTTTTAGACAACTATGCTGACTATTCCACTATCTGTTGCTTGCCCTCGCCATTTTCTTTTGTATACCTGCACGGCCTATCATCTTTTATCATAATGAATTTTTTTTTGGCTTCAGTGCTCTTTTTTGCAAGAGAGGAGGGACTCCATATATGCCGACATAACAGAACAGAGGCGCCGCCCTTCCATATGGATCCTCGTGGATGCAGAAATCACACGCGTGTTAACCTCCTTATGTTCAGGAAAGGTCCCTTTTCTACCCAGGAACCATGGAACTCCAATGGGGTAAATGGCGACTCACATGACCCCTATTTTCTATTTGAAATAGTAGACTGAAGCGAATGATTCTGGGTACGATAGTCGATTCCTAACCTATTTCTTTTTGAACTGATCCTTCCTTTTTTTAGCCAAGACCATAAAGGGCAAAGCAAAAAATATGATGAATAGAAGGAGATCAGAAAGATAGGCGGACGAAGGTAGGATAGGATTAGGATGTTTCCGTGAGCAGTAAGCAGCGGATCTCCCCCTTTTTGGGGGGCAAAGCTGGTGGCGTGTTAATTCTTTCGACGGGGCGGCCTGATTCGTTCGCCGGTCGAGGTGGTTTTCGTTTACCAGCGCGTAGGTGGTCTAAGTTCCTATGACCGAGTCTTTCTGGCCCCTGTGAACATTTTTTCTTAATGTATTAAAGAGGGCCTCTCTAACCGGTGAAAAGTGGTAGGTGTCCACTAACGGCTATTCCTGGCTCGGCTCCGATAACGCAATTCCGGGAGGAGTCGGTAGTTGGGCACTGGATCCCTTCGGACCTGGAGAAGGTGTGAGGCTGGGTCGGGGTTTGGTGAACCAACGGGTCGCTCCTCTAGTTGAAGTATCGGGCCCCTTTTTCGTTGCCTAGGTTACACCTTCGGAATACCCCAGACGGGGATTTCGCTCTACTCCCCCCAATCTTCACTTTACGCCACGCCGACTCTCCGTCGTGGAATTAGACCAAGGGGAATCCCCTTCTCTCTCCCGCATCTTTCGCACGTAGGAGATCGAGACACAGCCGATCGGCTATGGGGAAGTAGATCGATTGCCCTAGATAGACAACTCCATAGAGGGAAAAAAGAAGTTTCAAAAAATTGATCGGTAGTAGTCCGGTCGCACCCGAACAATAATATTCCAGAGGGAAATGCACCTAAGATCAAATATTTCGAGCCGGCTTCCGTGGAAAATTCAGACTTTCTTTTTGATGCTGCCATCACATAAAAACATAAACTTTGAGGCTCAATAGCTAAATACATGGCAATTGAATCATGAGCCGGGATCATTAAGAGCATACTGCGAGTAGGAAGTGGAATTAATACAATGAATTCAAAAGCATCAAACCTCTCTTGTTCGGAAGAATCGAAACACATCGAAATGGTACCAGCCGTACAACATAATGGAAGGATTTGGCAGAAATATGTAAAATTGTCCCTCCTAAAAAGATGATTCCGGAATAAATGGGCAATAGTTAGGAGAGGTGCGCCAGCGGCGAGCAGAAGCAAGGTTATTAGATACCGAAGGAAAGCCCGGCCAGAACCACACGTGCAAGTTTCCCTGCATGTGGCTCGTCCGTGATAACTTCTTCGGATTTGCGTGAACTAGCGGACCGATCACTAAGTGGGATGCTCGCTCCAGCATGAGCGAACCTTTTCGGAACTAGTTAGGAATGGGCGCCACTATCCCAGCCCGGATCCAGCCAGATTCTATTGATCATGTCCCCTTCCCAAGGGGTGGCCACCCTTGTCTTGGGACGTCTTTGGCTTTACTCGATCAATTGGCCTAGCGATCAGTCTTTATCTTCCGGGTCAATTTGAGGCGGAGGTGCGTCCACAGAAGAGGAAATCGCAATGCATCTTGCTCCGCAGGCCTAGCTTGGAGTGGGAGTGTTGCGGGGCTAAGGTAAGGGCGCAGCGAGAGGAAGCCAAACCAACCAGGGCCCATTGGGCGCAGCTAAGCTAATATGCGCCGGAGAAAACTGTAGGAGAGGAGGTCAGTTCGGTCCAGAGCATTGATTCCCCATAACGAATAGGCTAACTCTATCTCTCAATTGCCTATCCTGTGCTCGAGAAGGTCCCTCAGTTCCTCGGCTGCACCTCGAGGTGCATTTAGTTGTCTAACTTTTTACTCGACCATGACACCTTTCGCTCATCCATTCAGCCCGCCCGTCCAGACGCTAGCCCTTTCTCATTATCATCTACCGCCCTTTCTTTCCTCCCGTCCCTTCACGCATGAAGATCGTCTATGTATCTTCGACTTCGGTTGCCGGTGCAATAGAATAGGTAGGAGTACATTATGGCAGGATCAGTCACCTGGGCAAATCAACTCTCCTCCAAGAAGAATTGTGCTATGCCCCCCCGATATCCCTATAGAGCGAAAGAGCTGCCCGGTGATCCCTAGGTTGCAGCACGTCCGGTCGTTAACTCCTCGCGCCGCTGCCGCCGTTTCTAGGACCGACCGACGCCTCACCTGCACAGATACCTACGTAGTGTCGGTCGCACATTCAACATAGCGTTCGGACTCATGTGCCTTCCAGAACCAGGGGAGTTCCCTTGCTCCTGCTGCGTACGATTAGCCAGCCTTGCGGCGGAAAAAGGATTAGGACGTCCCCCCATGCTACGGTTCCCTGCGGTCCGGCCGCATTAGGTTAGGGAGCTGGGCGAGAATAGCTCCTCCGCATCCACAAGCGCGCTGCCCTCCTAGGCGCGCAACACTAAGTAATCCAAGCCAACCCACATTACTGACTAAGGGTGGATAATCATCTTTCTTAGAGGTACTAAATACAACTCCATGAATGAGCAAAATGAAGGTTGCGTTAATGATAAAGATCTCTGGGGAAACCGCTAAAAAAAGATTGAACATGTGGGAGGGAGGAGAGATAACGAATTCTGCTTTCATTTCCCCCGTCTTAGAAATCACAGAGTTACTTATGGAATGTCAAATCCGGCCAGGGAGATGATTAATCATGAGAAATACTACTTAAGGAGCCCATGAAAATGGAAAGAATGAACATCAAAGTTCTCTAGATCCATGAGCAGACTAGTTAAAAACTATATCTGCCTTGCATCAATAGAGTGAGTCCTCATCCAGATTTTCCTCAAGTCTATTAGACAGGAAGGACTTGATGGCATCTTCAGGAGAGTTATCAATGCACTTCTCCAGGATCTCTGGATGAGATTTGACCCTTGACAGAAGTTCTGAAAAGGATCTTTCCTGCAGGTCACGGACCAGGGCGTGATTCCTGGTAGGCCGAGGCTGCGCAACTTCCCCTTCATGGGGAACCTGGCTGACTTCTTCGTCGTCCGCCGCGAGGCGAGCTTCAATGGACGACGAGTTCTCCTTGCATCTGTCCCCCGGGGGTAGGGGTTCAGCCGCCTGCGCATCCACGTGGTTGCGGCACCGAGCCAGAAGCAGCTCCTTCTCCTTGCCCCCGCTGACCCTGGTCTGGAACCGAGGGGCTTTGCTTCCTCCGGGGCAAAAAACTTCCCAATCCACGAGTCGCCCGTGCTTGAGAGTGAGGGTAGGGGGGATGAGGTGCTTGAGGGCAGAGGAAGTTTTGTCTCTGAAGTACCTTCCCCAAAAAAAGCGAGGCCCACTCCCAGCAGCGAGCAGCACTCTCAAACAAAAACCAATTGCGAAGGTCTGAGCAACCGAAGCTTTTACAAAGACCAAAGGGACAGCAAATTTCTTTATCCTGGATACTCCTAGTATAAAAGGAGTCACAATCATTAATAGGAAAATGACAACTACTTATAAAACTTGTAGTTGAGTGCTCCATCCTTGTTCGGTGGGTCCGAGCTTCCCAAGCTCTATGCTGTTTGGGAACTCCGCTTTGGTCTTACCACCTTCTTGATTGACTATTTTTGAGTCTTTTGGGTACTTTGGGATTATATTCCGCGCCGAAGATTTGTGCTTGTGGGCTAGGGTGAATATAGCAGACCAGCGAATCTGGTGGTCGACAATCGTTCGGACTTGGTAAAGGTTGTCGCAGCACCTGTAGTAGGACAGAGGACTTATCGCGATGCCCGCAGACCAATTTACTATGTCTCCGTCGCTGACGTTCGTCAAAGAGGCCACGTGGATTGGCCTGGGTCTTTTTCGGCTAATGAGACCTCGATCCCGAAGCCTTCGGAGTATCTTTTTGATAGGCGCCTCCATCTGTATGGAACTGTTGAAAGATCCCGCCTTCCCTCCTTCCCCCGCCGCCTTCCGACCCGCGGGAGTATACAATGAAAACTTCCGGACACTCATGCCCCATCGTGAGACTGCCTGTTGAACGTCCGATGGCACCTTGCTCCGACCTGAGTTATGCAAGAACTCGATCTCCCTTGATCCTTGCCGGATGTGCTTGACGGTCCCCCATAATAGGCTAACTTGGGGACTTCTTATTCTTACTCCAGCTGTTCCAAGAGTCTCCGCTAGTTGAACCGCGTCCAGTAGACGACCTCTTCCGCTCATCCCCTTCGTCAGCTCTTTGATCGGGATACTAGTTCCTAGGTCCCTAAACTTGGAATGGATGGCGGAGCGTAGGTGGCAAGCAGTTATATGGATACGGTGCTTTACCCGTAGACGCTTCTCCAGCTCTCGCAAGAATTGTATGGGAGTCGTCCTCGGAGGGACTTCCCGAATAACAGTACCGGGGAATTCTACCGTACTCCGTGCAGCTATGGTTGTTGATCCTGCGGAGCCTACCCAAAGGTTCAGGCCGGATTGTAGGAAGTGGGTGATACGTTTTTGTATTTCTATGAGAAGCTCTATGGCACCCACAATTCCCAGTAGTAAGTCGTCGGCATATCGAGTGTAACAAATCCTGAGAAAAAAGTTTTGGCTTTTTAAGGGGGCCAGCTTACGGGCCAGGCCTCTCTCTGACCTGATAACTAGTATCGCCTCCCCGCCCAGCTCTATCAGCGGGCCCCTTCTTTTGCAAGACTTAATAAGGTCTCTCATGGCCAAATTCTTATTAAAGCTTTCTCTACCATAGAAATCGGCCTTCGGGGTCAACCCGGCGGCTTCTATGAGGAAGGCGGCGCAAAGGAGGCTCGAGGGCTTGTTAAGGAAGGCGGCAAGGGCCGGGGGGAAAACGAAAGGCCTTTTCTGGTCCCCCCTTCGCCGGGGGGTGCTTGTGTGGGGGGTGTGCCACGACGAAACAAGGGAATGAAAGGTCGCTTTGCGTTGATGCTGTTTACCCTCCCCCACAATGAGGGCTGTTGTTGTTGGGGAGGGTTGAAGCTTGCTTCTTCGGAAGACTTTTCTTTGTTATCAATACGACGACCTGTCCTTAATAGAACCGATCTTATTCTCAGAACAAGAGGAATTTCGTACTTCTGTCGGATCCTCCCTATCTCCTGATCCAGCTTGTGTAGGTAGATGTTGCCTGGTAGGGCCGATAGTAGTACACTGTGTGGGACGGAGTAAGGGCCCTTCTCACCTCCTACGAGGTGTCCGGCGGAAAAAAGTTTCTGAGTGGAGTAAAAGAACTTGGGATCGTCGATCTCTTCCTTAAAGATTGGAATGAGTTGGTCGATGGTGTGAAAACACTTCCTGATGTCGAATTCAAAAAACCAGCGAGAGGTTCCCCACTCTTCTTTGATCCGTCTTAGGGCCGAGTGGCAGCCTCGACCCGAGCGGAAGTGCGATGTGTCGGGAAACTCGGGATCGTAAATAGATTCTGGTACCATTCTGATCGCCTCTTTCATGATCTTTTCTATGGGTAGAACTAAAGTGAGCGGTCTAAACTTCGACCCTTCTTTCTTTCTTCATTTTTGAAAAGGGGAGCAAAGCTTTTTTTTTGCTCCGCGGCCTGAACCTGAACGAAAGGCTCTTTCAGGAAGTAGTCCCATCACCCTCGGGCCCGGCGCCAACCAAGAGGAGGCGGGTTTCTCTCCAACCATTCCGAAGAGCCGAGATCTCGTAAAGGAAAAATGAGCTAGCTCAGCTGGTTTGGACCTGCGTGAATCAGTTCAGTAAGGGAGCCGGCAGGCTTTTTTTTTCCAAGCCTTGCCGATAGGCGGCTCATGGCTCGCTCAGTTCGCTCGCGGAGTTCTTTAGATCAGTAGATCTATCAGGATAGAGTCTCGCTCATAAAGGAAGAGTAGCGCGCTAGCGAGCGAGAAAAGGGAAAGCGCGCTAACGAAAAAGACGTAGTGTGCCCTGCGCACTACGGCTTTGATGCTGGAGTTTGCTGGGCGGTATAGCAATCCATAGTTAGGCTCGCACTTCTTCCATCCAGCCTAGCCCGAAGTCGTACTATTATTACTATTATTGTATTGTTCAATCCAAAACTGGTCCCAGACGCCGGATATTTGACCTATATCGACTAAAACCAATTCTTCTTGGAAAAGGTCGATCTATGAGTTCTTTCTTCTCCCTCAGTCTTCCTCATCGCAACGATTCTTCCCCGTTCAAGAAGAACAGTTTTCGTGATCGAATGACGAAATAGATATACGAACTGTATAGGATCATTCGCTGGAATGGGATAAGTGATTCTTTTATAGGATCCCAATGGTATCGTAGAATCAACTAAGGATACAATAGGTATTTGTGATCGATCAGCTTCCAGTATGACCGAAGACTTTCTATCTGCATCCAGAATAACCACACAATCAGGTTGTTGGTTCGACCCCTCATTGATCTTTTTCTTTCTCGAACGGATTTTTTTCGGACTTGAACAAGTCAAAAAAGCCCCGATCCTCCATTGAGAATCATTGATACAGCTCGCCATTTCTTCCATTATCTCATAGATAATAATATGATTGGTCTTTAAAAAGAAGGAACGGCCTTTTTGACGAATGGGAGATCCTATAAAATCAAAAGCGTTTCGTAAACAAATCAGTGTCTTGTCTGAATCGAGAATAGCAATTCTATTTCTGGAACCACAGATATAGACTTTGAAATGGTGAGCAGCTACTCGACGGCCGAGATGTGCGTTCGTACTAAGTAATTTAGTACAAACTAAAGAATGGATTGTCATTTTTTGTTTTCCTTTCTCGAGATACATACAGGTGGTAAGTCAGAGAAGAGTTAGATGGAATAGATAAAAAGAAAGAATTGTCCCTCGTGTTGAACGTTTTTTACTTTCTATGAGCTCAAAGAGCTCAAAACACAATGGCCGGGGCAGACTGTCTACCTGGAGACTATCGAAGATTTTCTCGAGTCGCGATTCAGGAAAGGACTTCTTCTTCCCCAAAGAAGAATCGAAGTTCCCCTTTGATATTCTGGTCTCCCGCCCCTCCCCGCGCTATCTCATTTGCTGCTTGCTTGTATCTGAGCGGCTGAGCTTAGCGAATCCGAAAATGTCGGATTTGGAAGGCGGTATAAAACATTGTTTTGTTGTCTTCCCTCTTTTCTTCCAACACTTCAAAAGTACGAATGAAGTGACTGAAAGAAGGAACCTTTTCTTTGTCCAATTCCTTATCTTCTTTGATCTTGTGTTTCAGGCTGCGTTAAGTTAAGCTGAATTTGTAGATGACCTTGACACAACACAGGTTTTGTTTTCCTCGCCGGCTCCCGGGCACTTTCTTCTCTTTCGAAGGGCAAACCTCTCCCTTGCTACACTTGTGATATGGATGGTTGATGTTGCGTGTGCAGGAAGTTTCACGAGTTTCGCTAAAGAGCGAAGTAAGAGAGCGTGACGGCTGCCGTGGGTGCAGCCGGAAGAATAAAAGCTTATATATATATATATATATATATATAAGATAGAACATGCCTCCTTGGAAAATGGAAGGGAGTTTACGATTCGAAGAGCTAGCTTGTGGAGCACCCGAGCTAACGGGAGGCTCGTCTTTTCTTTTCTGGTTCGCTGGCGTAACTGATTCAGTTAGAGCGAAGGGAAGGTGCTCCTGATGATGCCATGGACGGCGAAGGACTCCTTTCTCGGTCCCATGAAGCTAGGCTTTGGTTGTTAAGGAAGCCTGTTGCGCTTTGTTTATTCCAACCAAAGAGGTACTGCCAAGGCTAGGAGCCGATGCCCTTCGATGTAGCGCAGAAAGGGAAGGAGGCAGAATCGAGCTGGAGGTGAACATAACATGAGCCGGATCAAATAAAAAAAAAAGAGGCTGGAGATTCTGGGATGCCTGACGAAGGGTAAGAAGCCCAAGGCAAATGACACTAGCTAAACAACGGAGAGGCAGAGAGTACCGACACTAGCTAACCAACGGAGAGTAGCTGTCCTTTAGGATGCTTAGTGGTCTAGGTGCAAAATGTCCAGAGCTGACAGCCGGAATAAGACGAGGATTGGGGCATGATCACTGCAGCCAAGGCCAAGACCAGAAGAGAGAGTCCTACCATCACAAGGGATTCGAGAGAAAGAGATGGCAAGCCGGAAGGACGATCTCCATCGGTAGCACAGCGGGAGTGCCATACAAGGTAGCTTCAGTTCTTTCATTCAGTTGAATCGGGATCGAAGAAGAATATTAGGTCTAGCATGAATGAATAGGTAGGCTAGGGGGACGGGCACTCAATCAGAGGAAAATCCTGTTTTAGAATGTGATAGGGAGACTTTCGACTTTCCACCATGAACACGAGTAGACATAGGCATAGGATGAATCATTAAACATGCTGTCAAAACAGCATCAGACCAATATGTCTTTGGTACCTTCATTTGGGTGAGAGTGAGAAAGGCAGTTTAAGGCAATGAGTTGCCCCGCCGCATAGTTGAAAGTCAAAGGGCGAGGTGACAAATCAAGAGGAGAGGAGCCTCAAGCCTTAAGCGCTAGGCCTGACCGATTCCTCCTTTCTCCCATAAAGCTTCTCTTCGGGCAATTAAAGTTCGATATCCGTCCGTTTCCACCATTCCCGGTTCGCCCAATCCTTGGACAATTGTGCGACTTTCTGGGCAGAGGAAAGGCCAAACTCGAAAAACTCATGAGAAATGACGTGTAAGAAGCCCGAGGAAATATAATCCTTCTCAGGTCTCCCGGCTTTAATGCACCTTTCTTAGTAAGGTTGCTGGGTTGAATCAGCAATTTACCTTGTTGAAATAGCAGCACATCCAGGTGTAGATATTGATCGAGATGGAGCGAACCCCGCAAATGCTTCCCGTTCGTTTGGGGCTTTGATTTTCGTTTTTCTCGCGTTAATGGCGTATATAGTAAGTGTTCGAAATCGCCCCTGTGCGGTTCATTCTTTTTCAGCCATCCGGTGAACCGTGCCAGTTCCTTCCGCGCCTCTTCTTATACTATTAGAGAGAACCTCCTCGTGGGTATCTTACTCAAGGCATTCTAGCTGCTTGTCCACGAAGGCTGATCTCTTAACTGGACTTTGGCTTTCTTCCTAGTGCTAAGCCCTATATGCCCAATCTGCTTCTGATTTAATTCATCTGCAGAGGGCACCCGTGAATAACCTATAGATTCGGATTAGTGACAAGGGACCTAGAGAGAGGGCATTGGGACTGCTTCTTGACTCCTATCGTATTATTGCTAAAAGGCATTTTCTTGAAAACAAGCAAGAAGCCCTTCGCGCCGCCCCGTGGGAACAGACTTTGATATTCGTAGACGGGATTCCTTTCTTTCATCCCTTGTTGGAACTAGTTCCACAAGCCAGCATAGATCAGGAAGGAGCCAAACAAGAGGCACTCTATTAGCCAGCCCTCCGAGATGCAAGAAGGGCAGGAAGCAGGAACTCTTAGGCAACTCGAAGGGGAGTGAGCGCACTACATTGAGTAAGAATGAGGAAGTAAGGAGGGAGCGAGACTCTTACTTGAATCCTATCTGCTGTGATTTCATCAGTAACGGACCCTTGTCCTATCAGCTGTGATGTTATCAATTGAATCCTAGTCAACAAGGGGGGATACGAGTTGCGCTTCCCGCTAATAGATAAAGGATACCTGCTTGCTTAGTGCTTACTGGTAATGCGCATTGACTCATTCTAGCTCTCCTCTACTTCAACCGCGAAGGGCTTATACATGCCATCCACAGCTCAAGGTAACTAGTTAGTGCGGCGTAAAGACGGGTGCCCCACTTACTTACACATCTTAGCCTTTCGAAATAGAATGCCCTGTGGCACTGACTTTGGGAATAGAAGGAGCAGTTGTTCTTACAGAATAGGCGCGAGGCCTTCTTCCTTAAGGCGAGGAAAGCAAAACTTCAACTATTTCAGTCTCCGGGTGGAAGATATAGATAGAGTCTCATCCAGGACAGAAAATGCCATGATGAGGGGAATAGACCTATTCCCTAATGGAGTCTTCCAGGTCACTTTTTTCCCTCACATGTCCTCGTTGGCAGAAAGATTCTCCCTCTCTTACCTTGTCTATGTATGGGTTCTAACATTTTTCGGGCCATAGTGCCAATTAAGGAAGAACTCACAGTAATAGCCGGACTCTGACTCCTTATTAGCCATGAAAGATAGGATAGACCATTCATCTAGGAGGAAAGGAACTTCTATCGACGTTCATTCGACTGCAGAAAGAATAGTCAGCGAAGCCGTCAACGAAGTGAGAGGCGAGAGCATGACAGATAAGGTGGAAGCGGAATCGGTCAAGACGAAAGAAAGCCCCTTTGTATTTATAGTTGCGAATATCTTATTAGCGGTGGCCCTAAAGCTATCGCTAAGGGGTGTGGTTAGCTAGCTAGTGCCCTGCCTTTCTTTAGTTTTATTCTTTAGTAACTTAGTGCAATAACTCCTAGTAAGAGCAAGGAAAAGAAAATGGTTTAGGATTGAACTCTTAATCCATTCTTCTAAAGGAAGGAGTACGCTCTAAAGGTTCTATTAATTCAATTCTTTCATTTCAATTCAAATATGTGATGTTCGAAATCGCTGATGGACAACCAATCCTTGTCCAGTAACCATAATGACTGGGAGTGCGGATCTATGTCCAAAGGGGGAGGTCTATTAGCAGAGCAAGCCCTTGTATGCGATGATCGAGTTCTTGCCTTGCATTGGTTTTCATTTCGCACTATCTGGTCACTGGGTTAAAGTTAGTGTTCCGTGAGTATAGTATATAAAAACCTACTGTTCTTATTTGCTTGTTGACAGGTTTGAGTGTGGATGGCAAGTGAGTGGCGGCTGACTATCAGTCTTACATGGACTTTTCCTCTTTCTGTGAGTGTGCTTATGTGTCTTCTTGTTCTTGTTCTTTTGAGTGGCACATTGATCTTATTCTATTTTCATATATATAGAAAGGTTAACTTCTGTCTCTCTTCTATTAGTAAGCTTGGATTGAGAAACCTCCACCCAAAGGTTTTGAAAGAGCTGCTTCTACGAATGAAGGGCTATTCGAGTCCTTCGAAGATTGGCTTTCCCTTCTCGGGAGGAATATCCGTACTGCCCGGAGACCTTATCCCAATCCCATGTCTTTCTTGGTTGGACAAACCCAACCGGCGATTTCCGACAAGTCTTTCAACATTTTTAGAGCAAGAAGCGGAAGAAAATCATCTTGATATTTATGGATAGTCTTATTTCAGATTTCATTCTGGGACTCGCCTTAGCTTTGCCTTTGGCTCTTATTGTGAGTTTTAGAGCTGGACAATTAAGTAATCAGATAACGGCCCTCAATATGGAGGAAACGATACACTCATTAAGTATAGAAGTCCTAAAAGAGCAAATCATATACCAACTAAACATTCTTTTCAGAGTGTATACGGATATACACAATCCGAACTTTTCCCTAGCACCCGGAGTGAATCTAGAAGAGGTCCACTCTCTTTTTTAGAGAGGAAACGGTTACCGCTTTAAACCCAATATATATGAACCTACTCAATCAGGGCATGGCATGCAACGAATTTCTCGAAGCTCTAAATCGTTTCCTTTGATGTAGTTTCTTCCATATTTTTTGGTGGGCTTGCTTTTGCTCGAGTTGAATTTACGGTGGGTGGGTAGGAGTTTACCCAGTTTTCACCGCAGGGCCACCTAGGCTTGACCCTAGATCTACCCCCATCCCATCCCACATTTCTCTTTTGACTCTCTCCCTCTCCCTGGACTCCATGACACAGGACTTCTTTTTTTTGCCTCACATAATTTGAATTTCTCTGAGATTCCAAGTTTCCGAAACGGATCCTATCAAATATTTCACATTTTCGATGATCATCTCTATTTTAGGTATTCGGGGAATCCTCCTTAATAGACGAAATATTCCTATTATGTCAATGCCAATTGAATCAATGTTATTAGCTGTCAATTCGAACTTTTTGGTATTTTCCGTTTCTTTGGATGATATGATGGGTCAATCATTTGCTTCATTAGTTCCAACAGTGGCAGCTGCGGAATCTGCTATTGGATTAGCCATTTTCGTTATTACTTTTCGAGTCCGAGGGACTATTGCTGTCGAATTTTTAAATTGCATTCAAGGTTAAAGTGGAGAGTGACCAAGTTCTGTTCTCCTTTCGTTCTCTTCTTTCTTTTTGGACCTCGCCGCCGGGCGAGCGCATCCTGTCCTAGACTTCGTTCCCTTGCTGAAAGATAGGTATATATATATATATAAATGAGATCTAGTTCAACGGTGGATAGAAAGATGCTATTTGCTGCTATTCCATCTATTTGTGCATCAAGTTCGAAGAAGATCTCAATCTATAATGAAGAAATGATAGTAGCTGGTTGTTTTATAGGCTTTCTCATATTCAGTCGGAAGAGTTTAGGTAAGACTTTCAAAGACTCTCTCGACGAGAGAATCGAGTCTATTCAGGAAGAATTGCAGCAATTCTCCAATCCTAATGAAGTCATTCCTCCGGAATCCAATGAAGAACAACGAAACCTTAGAATCAGCTTGCGAATTTGCGGCACCGTAGTAGAATCATTACCAACGGCACGCTGTGCGCCTAAGTGCGAAAAGACTGTGCAAGCTTTGTTATGCCGAAACCTTAATGTCAAGTTAGTAACACTTCTAAATGCCACTTCTTCCCGTCGCATCCGTCTTCAGGACGATATAGTCACAGGTTTTCACAACTCAGTGAGTGAAAGATTTGTCCCCGGGTCTACGTTGAAAGCTTCTATCGTAGAACTAATTCGGGAGGGCTTGGTAGTCTTAAGAAAGGTTCGGGTGGGAGGTTCTATTTGAAAAGAAGAAGGAAGAGGAATAGAATAACATTCATATCTTCATGCTAACTGAAGAGCGGATCCAATACACATCAGACTTTTTTCTCAGGAAATGCAAACCAATGAAAGATGTTGGTCTCTTTATTTTCCCACGTAGTTCGTGGGTCAAACCAATGAGATTCTCTTCTAAAAAAAAGTTAGTAATAGAAATAGTCTTTTTTTTTAGTCTCTCACTTCGTTCAATGCAATGAAAGAACCATCCCTTCCTATTTGTTTGTCCTGTCAGATAGAAAGCAAATTAGACCAAATCCCCTTCTTTACCACTGACGGGGGTGGGGGTGAAGGGGGGTTTACATACAACCGGGGCAAAGTGGTTTATGATTGAATCTCAGAGGCATTCTTATCATTTGGTAGATCCAAGTCCATGGCCTATTTCGGGTTCACTCGGAGCTTTGGCAACCACCGTTGGAGGTGTGATGTACATGCACCCATTTCAAGGGGGTGCAACACTTCTCAGTTTGGGCCTAATCTTTATACTTTATACCATGTTCGTATGGTGGCGCGATGTTCTACGTGAATCCACCTTGGAAGGACATCATACAAAAGCTGTACAATTAGGACCTCGATATGGTTCTATTCTGTTCATAGTCTCGGAGGTTATGTTCCTTTTTGCTTTTTTTTGGGCTTCTTTTCATTCTTCTTTGGCACCTACGGTAGAGATCGGAGGTATTTGGCCCCCAAAAGGGATTGGGGTTTTAGATCCTCGGGAAATCCCTTTTCTTAATACCCCTATTCTCCCTTCATCCGGAGCTGCCGTAACTTGGGCTCATCATGCTATACTCGCGGGGAAGGAAAAACGAGCAGTTTACGCTTTAGTAGCTACCGTTTCACTGGCTCTAGTATCCACTGGCTTTCAAGGAATGGAATATTACCAAGCACCCTCCACTATTTCGGATAGTATTTATGGTTCTACCTTTTTCTCAGCAACTGGCTTTCATGGTTTTCATGTTCTTATAGGTACTCTTTTCTTGATCATATGTGGTATTCGCCAATATCTTGGTCATCTGACCAAGGAGCATCATGTTGGCTTTGAAGCAGCTGCATGGTACTGGCATTTTGTAGACGTGGTTCGGTTATTCCCATTTGTCTCTATCTATTGGTGGGGAGGTATATGAAAGAACGAACGAATAAGTGGATTGAGGAATGAAAGCTCGAAGACAAAGAGAACCGAACAAAGAATTACAGTACCCACCCCCTGAAGTTGACTCCTACAAAATCTCTCTGTATTCTGGCACATAAATGTAGGGATCGAAGATATTATGTTCACCAACCCGAGGATTTTTGTCTATGCAGATTAAGTTCCTTTTAATCGTACACTTTTTTTTTGGATCGTTTTTCTTCTCCGAAGAAAGAAACCTAATAGATCAACTAATCCTTGGCTGCTAGGAAACATATCGGCCTTGCCTTGCGGAAGGAACGTTCTTGGAGTCAGAGAATTAGAGCAAGCAACCTCGTTTTGCCCTTTCCTTCACGTTCACGGCACGGCCCTGCTCGCCAGTAGGAAGATTTTCTTCATGGCCATATTTCCAAAAAAAAAACGTCGGCGAAGAACTAGAAAATCAGTCTCAATCCCTGGACGAGACTGATTCCTCAACCCTCAGGTTCGACTTGCCTTGCTGCACCAACTGAGATAGCCACGACTTCGTCGACTTATGCTTCGACCTCGACTTCGTCTTTAGTTAGCCTTCGGTTTGGCACCTGTGAGATTTGGATTTCCTTCGGCGCCCAAGCACTGCACTGGACCTAGCGCTTTCGAACCGAACTACTTGCCTCGGGACCTCGGAACGGAATAGGAACTTCATTTTTTGGATTCCCTTCTTTACATTCATATCTTCATGCTAACTGAAGCCTCTTCTTCTAGCCCTCGAACTGGACCTTGTCCTTGGGGGTAGGAACCCGAGAAAGGGAACCGTTGGTTTGGGGGAAGGGTTTGGCACCGGGGCACCGCTTTGCTTCACACCCTCTTGTGAAGGGACCTCGACCTTCGATTGTCGATTGCCTTGGTACTTTGACCCTTGGCTAGTTCACTGAGCTATATCAGGGACTTTTAGCCTTCGACTGTTGCCAACTCGGGGCCCGAGAACTTCTGTTCTGAGTGAGAAGTGGAAACCTTCTATAGTTATAGGAGAGCGAGAAGCGAGAACCATTAACGGGAAATAGGGATTCCGCACGCACCTCGAGAAACTGGACAAAAGTACCTGTTTTCTTTGTGAGGTGGGAAGGCAGATTGATGAGAGTTGTTCCGTACCTCTTGAGTTCTGAACGTCAGGAGTTCGATTAGGGTCTTGTGCTTACTTAAGTGTTGAAGCTGAAAAAGTCTAGATTAGAAGAATTGAATTGCTTTAGCTACCTTTTTTCCGTGTTGAAGCGTGGAAGCGGAATCTGAATAGTTGATAGTTTCCGCGGAAGACTGATAGTAGTCTTGTTAGTTAGTTGAAGGAGTGTTGTTAGTTGAAGGCAAGGTGAACTCCGTTTCGTATTGACAAAGAGCTGAACTTCTGAACTTTCAATGGGTACTGGCAGGCCTACTTTTTCATAGGCTTAGGCTAGTGGCAGGGGAAGGGTTGTTAACTTCCACTTCCAAGCCTTGCGAAGGCTTTTGACTTCCGAGCAAGGTTCAATAGGCCTCAGCCCCTGGTTCTGGAGAATATGCATGGGTGGGACTAAGAGAAGCAAGCTCGAACTAGGTTGGGCCATGTCTCCCGCTTATGCTGCCTCTTTCCTTAGATCAGGTTAGCGCTTATGCTGCTTGACGCTTAGACCACTGGAAAGCGTCCAACAAGCCAGAGTTCCAAAGAAGGCTTATTCACCGAATTCACCGACTAAGCGTTCAGGTCTCTAATCTTTCTCGACAGCAAAGCCAAAAACTGACTCTACTTCTCTCGACTGATGCCTCGACTTATTCTTTGACTTGCCTTGAACCACTGTAGACTCACACTTGCCTTTGCACTCCTGTCTTTCCACCGCTTTCTGGTCCATGAGGGACCCTCTTTTCCGCTTTGGAAACTCGACTCGTTTTGTCTTTGATTGCAAACCAGGACTACCAACGAGATGAAGAGAGAACCTAACAGAGAGACCAAAAAATGCATGCATAGGCACCGAGCGCCTGGGACCATGAGGGAACCCAAGCCCAACAACGGATATTTTTTCCCTGGGATGAATTTGAAATGAGTAGTAGGCCTTCGTCCACAAAAGGAGTTGAAGTGACGGAGTCAAAAATAGTCAACCCAGAAAGAAGCCTCATCAGTTCTAGTTCCAGTTTTCAGTGTACCAGATCGTCTTGTATGAATTTGAATGTTGGTAATCAATCAGTATTCACTCTATTGCAGCTATCAAGAGAGTTGAGAAAGTCGACCATAGAGTGAAAAAAGTCATTGTGACACAGAAAAGAAAAATGCCAACTGGGTGAGGAAATTTCTGCCTTGGTTGAATACATCCCTTTCTATCACCTATCATGGAATGAATTCTGTCTGGTGGAAGGTTTGAACCGACTCTGGTTCAAAAGGAGAAGTCAGAAAAATCAAAAATGGAGAAAGGAATCACTAAATCAACATCAGTACAAAAGACGACAACAAAGGATTGTACAAAGAGAGATGTACTAAAAATTTCATAGGTTCCGAACTCATTTTTATTCTAAAAAGGGATAAAACATTGGGCAGTAAGCATTAACAGTAGAAGTCATTTTACAAATGTTAGGTATCCTAATTGCACTTGACTTTTTAATCCATCTTGATTTGATCTTGATGGCATTCTTAGCACTTAGACTCTCGCATGCCTGCCTTCCAACAAGTGGCTGAAGCGTGGTCGCTCTCATTCAATCAACTCTTCCACCTACCAAGGCCCCAAACAGTTTCAGTCAATATGAATAGGATCATGAAATGCACTCTTGATACTAGTATCCAGCCCTTAAAGAAGGGCTGAATTAGTGGGTCACAGAAATAAGAAAGACGGTCTCATTGGCTGGGGACTCATCGCTTCAGAGTGATCTTCCACTTTTGTTGAAAGGACTGACTCTCTTTGGTTCCTTTTGGCCAACTAGTGGAAAATGAGACTCGTATCGAGGACTATTGTTTTGTCTTCTTTGACCGCTTGGTACTACTTCAATGACTTTGACTTCTGACGGGCTCGGAAAACTGGTCGAGAGAATCAGTATTGAGGCACTAAACTTTGAAAGAGAACATTCAACCTGGGAATAGACTCTTTTCAACCGAAGAGTCCTTCTCTTCTTTCCTTTGAGTCAAGGATAGCGGATTCCTCAATAGGACGACTTGACTTGTATGCACAATCCCCAGGCCCTTCTATCCTTTCACTAATCCTTCTTTTTCTCTCATCGATCTGCCCAGTTTAGTCAAGTCTTTGAGGCTCGACGCTTTTCCTCTCGATACAAAGTAGCCCTCCGCATTGACTGCTGCTTTGCTTAAGCTATTTGGTCTCTATGCCTTCATGCTCTGGCTACCGGACGGAGAAAACTATTCCCAGTACAACCAGTTCCAAACTGGCTTCCATAGGAAGGAAGAAGCGAAGCGGAACAGGGATCGGAGCAAATCAGTCGAATAGGGCTTTTGGCAAAAAAGTGAATAGTTTGGTTGATCAAACTTCTTCATTTAACTAGTTGTATAGTGATTAGCCCCTGATCATGGATCTGCCTCGTCGAAAAGAAAGAAATCTTCCTTTACGAATGGAGGATTCTTCTTTCTCTGCTGCGGGACTCTTACCAAAAAGAAAATATTGTATTTATTGGTTAAAAGAAATTTTTCCTCGAGTTGGCGTATCCAGCTTTTTCTCGAAAGAGTATGTTAACAAAGGTTTTCAGAAAGAAAGAGAAGAGCTGATAGTAGGAGGATGTAACAGCTTGCTCTAGCCGAGACTCAACGTAGAGGCACCTGTTATCTGTTCGGCCGGAGTGGACCAAACGAGGACTGACGAGTTTCTAAGGTCATCAGGACGTGAAGCTTTACAAGCCATCAACAGAATGTCTCGATTCGCTTTCGTCATCATATGCGGTGGAATCCTAAAACCTGGGGCAATCGGAATAGGTACTTCGGGAATGGAATGAAGACAATAGTAGAGCAGACCATGATTAGAAGACTATCCTTATTTGTTTGCATATAAATAAAGATGACATGTCTTTCCTCTCCCTCCACTGTCGGTCGAACCAAGCGAAGAAAGAGAAGAGGGGCGTGCCTAACGTAGTCCGCCGAGCTCCTGCTCATTGCTCAAGCTACAACCGTCGGAAAATAAAGGTTATCCTCTGAGCTTCTTGCTTTCCTCTTTTCTTTCAGAACCTGTCTTGACTTATTCTTTCCCAGCTAATAGATTCACATCGCTTTATTCACTTTCTTCTTCGGATAGGTGTAAACTATTATTTAAAGCAAGAGATAGTTATTTCAGAGCAAGAAAAAGAAAGAAAAGAAGACGGTCAAGACCAAGCAAATCTGTCCTAAGAAGGATAGAAAGACGAAGAATTACCTACCGCCTGTGTTAGGCCTTCGGCTGGCATTGAGGAGTAGTGTGCTCCAAACTGAGGCTAAATTAAGAAATAGGCAATTCGTACAACAAGTCGTTAAATCAGGCTTCGGACAAGCGCCAGCGAGAAGCAAGTTCTTCGAGCCAAGGAGACTCCTTGGTCTTCCCTTCTCCTTTCCGTATTTCGGACTTCTACCGGCTCTCCTTTAGTTTATTGCCTATAACGAAGAGAGCAAGTTGGGCGCCTAAAACTGATCTTTCGTGCCTTTTGCCGGGAGGACAAAGCGTAGGGCTTTCGTGTCATGGAAAAATAGAACTCCTTTTCACTTCTTTCGTGATATGCCCTCGCGCGCACACGATTTCTTTTTCTTAAAAGAAATCGCCTCTTTTGTGCTTGCGGAAGACTCTGACCCAGAAGAAGCCTTTCTTTCAGTGGGGACGAGAAAAAGGACTTTCGTGGCCCAGCTGGAGTCCTGTCGTCTACCGCCAAATTCATCAGGAAAAGTTTTTGGGGTCCTTATACTGTATGTCCAACACAGCCCTCCCCGACCCTGACTTTCTCTGCTTTCGCTTGGATCTAGGTCTGCTCGCTTGACCCCCTTAAGAGCATGCATATTCTTGAGCTTTTTTCAGACAGAATAGGAAAAAGTTCTGGCAGGGGTCACTACACACTTTTCCGACCCATTCCAGGTAGTGGCCCTGGGCTCTTGAGCGGGACTAGTAGGATGTAGAATTAGAGCACTGGTTTCGGCACCTTCTATTCTAGTAGCCTACTCCCCTTCCTTCTTGCTCCCGTATTTACACTAATAGTTTAGGCTAGCTTCATTCTTACTTCGCCATACAGCTAGAAGGAAAATAGAGTGACTAAAGTAAGGACTGGGGAAGACCCCGCCCTTGCTAGCTGTGCTTTTGTGGAAAGAGAAATTTCCCTTACTTTTTTTCACTGACGTAAGGACGTAGGCCATTGGCTTTACGTCTAGAGCTAAGGTAGTCTATCGAGGGGACCGAGTTTCTTTCTTTATGGTTCAGTTGTCTTAGTCTCTGACTAAGCCTCGGGTCATCACTAAGCTTCAAACTAACCTGAAACTTTCTTTCAGAACCGCAAGCGCCTTTTTAGCTGCTCTTAGGTGGAAGGAAAACGAAGAAGGAAGCTGCACCTACTCATTCGCCTATGAAAACCCTAATCTCGATGCCTAACCTAACTACTGCCCTACTTTCCTCTAGTCTTTGAGTCATTCCCACACCTGTACGATCGATTGCTTTATCAAAGCAGGCATCAAAGGTCACTTCACCCTTCTTTGATCTCTAAACCCCACCCCTCACATCTGAAGGAAAGGAAACCGATCGCTTCCCCCCATCCCTGTCTGCCTGCACGCCAGCCAATCCCAATCCCTAGAACCCATCCTTCCATCAGACCAATAGACTCCGTCAGCCGTCAACCAATAGACCCCGGGACCCCAACCCCAGGGACAGAGAAGCCATAGAAGGGATATTTATTGATAGCCATCTCCTCCCATCAGACCTAGAATCCGTCAACCCAAGCTAGTATGAAACCCTATAACACTATGTGAAAGTCCGTTCCGAAGGCAAGAATAAGAATTTCATTCCTTCGCCTACGTTCGTGTAAGCCTTTATTCCACTGCCAATGGTGAACTTCTCTCTTCATCAAACGAACGGTCTAAAGCTTACCGCTCCACTGTCTCCTCAAGAATCCCTTCGTTCCATTGGTCTTCTCTTCTTTTCGTCTAATAGTGGATGGCTCGAAAAATTCCGCTTCCTGGCTCGCGTAGTAAACTGTGCGAGCGGAGTGATTCCTTGTTCAAGCTCCAGTGCAAAATCCACTGGCTAGAATTTTAGTCACCTTAACAAGCGGAACTCTTTCTTGTTGGTTGGCAGAGGGGATTGATTAATAAACTACTGACTTCCGGGTACACGGGTAGCAGCACAGGGCTTTTAGGGCAGTTGCAGGGAAATCAAACTCTTCACTTCTTTCGGGCGTGGAATGCGCATTGACTTTGGGACCTTTAGGGTATTGCAGGCGCGGTACTCGTGAAATTCTCTTCCTTGCTTTTTCGCTAGTGAAGTTACGCGCTTTAGGCTCTACGAAATAGAGAAGTTCCGCCTATGATCAGATAATGTTTCCGTTCATGCGGTTTATTACCTGCAAAAGTATGTATGTATCTCTTGCCGGTAGCGCAGTAGCTAGTTCAGTTCCGGGGGTCGAAGAATCAGTCTTATTTTGTTTTGGAGCTAGGAATTCCAGATTTGCGAAAGTGGGTTAGGCTCCGTTCTTTGACTTATGAAATCAAACTCATTCCCTGCCCTCTTAAGTTGATCACGAAGAAAGTCTTTTTCTCCGGGTAGCAAGCAGATCAGATACGAGCATGAAAGATAAGGGAAATCAACACACCTATAAAAAAGGGAAACCTTTTTTGCTTGTAGAGGGAACTTTAGGAAGGTCGCAGAGAAAACTCAGTAGCTTGGGAGGTCGTAGAGAAGAAAACCGCTAGGCTAGTTCGGTAAGCTTTTAAGGTCAGCAACAGAGCAAGAGTTCTCTCAATAGCCAATACAACTATTCCCGCTCCTAATAAGACTTTATTTGATTTTTGAAACTCTTTGTATAAATACTTAAACGAGGATATACCAGAGAGCGCTTGACAAACAAATAAGGTGTGATCAGCTGAACTATGTTCTAATGAAAGTAGTGCTGTGCTGAATTTCTCAAACAGGATAGACAGACCCTTCAGCACCCCTTCCTCGCCAATCTTTCCTTTTGCAAGACCTTGCCTGACTCCCCCTTGCTTAGTCCTATATTTGCTTCTTGGCCGCATGTGTATGACAAAGAGTTGTGTTGCATTGGTAATTAGTCAATGGCTTAGTTGTTCGCTCTAGCCAGTGAAGGCGACAGTTCGTTGTCTCCTTCCTCCTACTTCACTTGTTCGTTCGTTTTTTCGTCATGAGTGTGTTAGTGCTTGACTCCGTTGATCAACTCCAGTCTCCCTTGGGAATTCATGAGAGGCAGGCATTCAGAGGGGATTCAATCAGATGTTATCCCGGGTCGATAAGGAATTCTCAATCCATCTAGTGGTGCGGACCGGGGTCTTAATTCGACGGTTTCGAAGGGCTTTCTCTCTCCCTGTTTGAGTCATCTGAGGTGAGGAAGAAGAAGAGAAAGGAAAAGGCCCTCATGGCAGAAGAATCAATCTGCACCTTAACCTGTCAAGAGCCCGGGGGGCAGCCATCAAGAAGGTTGAGAATGTGCCTAGAAGATGGCCCCTATCACGTAAAGCCCAGCATCGAACAAATATTTACTATAGGGGTAGGTCGTTATCCTCTCCTTCTTCATGGCGTAGACAAAATAGTCTATCCCCTAGTCAAAATTCTCGGTTAAAACGGGGGGAGTTCTCTTTTTTTTATCTGTCTCATCATTCGGGCAACTACAGCGAATGCATCTTCGCAGATGAAAGAATTGTCGGCATGGGCGAAACCCTCATTTATGGAAAAGCCTCCTCGAATTCTTTTTCACGTAAAAGAAGTAACACATCCAGGCCCTATCCATATTTTCTTGCGGCACAATTTCCTTACCACCCACATCTGGTAATCCTGAACATCGCTATGAATTGAATGGTTCCAGCTAGGAAACCTTAACATGTAGTGACTATCGTCAGTAACCTCGGCCCACGGAAAGATGAAGGTATGAGTCTCTGGGCACCAGAAGCCTGCAAGAAGCTTTATGCAATTTTCGTTGAGGAGAATGAGCTGGCACCACCATCATTGTTGTATATTGTTGAGCTTAGATCTCTTCCTCGTTCCAGGTGGGAGTAGGAGTCAACATCCAGTATGAAGAATTAATATAAATTTGGAGGATGAAAGCAATTTCTTTTATGTTATGGCGGGAACTTTATTGGCTCTCTCATTTATGAAACAATCATTCCGCATGCGCTTTTGGCGGTTGACTTTCTTTTCTCTTCCTGGGTTATCTTTTCTCCAGATCTCTCGCACTCTAATCGATGATGAAGATATTCGTTCTTCCATCATTATGACTTAAATATACTTGCTTTTTCGTTTTTACCTGAATGGCAGTAACGTCAACCATCTAATAGCTATATTCTTCGGGACGGACCGTCCGCTTACCTGAAATCTAATTCCTCTTTCCGTTCGGTCAGGCTCTTACGGCTAGCTCGTAAGTCTTGGGCCTCAGATTAAATTACTTTTTATTTATTTATATATATATATATATAAATAAAGACTCTAACTGGAGAATATAATCCACCTCGACGGAAACACGTAAGTCTTTAGGGGATTATAAATATCCTTCTTACGCTCTTTTGTTTATTACTTCCTTGTCATTATACATAAGATTTCTACCTTGGTCATTTCTTCTGCCTGCGCCTTCCACCGTTTTTTCTCTTCACCTCCGGTCTAAGGGTGCTCTCGCCGCCGAACATTGGTACCTTCCGCCTCTTTCTTACCGTTTCGGGAGCTAGACGGACTATGGAAGTCGTGAACAGCGTTGGAGCAGTTTTAGTCTATCCTCTGATATTCCACCTCTCTTCCGTCTTTCTTACTTTGATTTTACCGAGTGGAAACTTCGTGGGCTAGGGCTTGGTCGCATGCGTGCGCTCCTTCCCTATCACTGCCGATACCAACTGCCTTTCCATTTAGTCTGAATAAGTGGTCGAGACAACTACATGGCGTAACCAGCGTTGTCGTACTCGTCCCCCTCCCTAACGATTGGAAAAACGTTTTTGTACAATTTAATTAGGTAATATTCTCTAACACGAAGCATTATTTTTATCTTTATTCTTCTCTTCGTTAATTAGACTGAGGTCCCCTTCCTACCTACCGTCCTGGAAACTTTTGAAAACGGCCCTCCCATCCTTTTTTTTTTTTACCCATATATTAATATCTCTTTGAAATGATCCATCCTCAGTCCTTCTGGGTGTTCGCTGTTCTACAATATAAAGCTTTCTTTCATAAGATTGTATAGTCTCAGCGCGCGACACTGGGTCTGCCTTCGGCTCCCGTTCTACATTTTGAGAACTTTCTTTTCCATCCCCCTATCTGTCTCGTGTAGAATCTCTAGCAAGTGGTTATTAGTTCAATATGTGGATATGATTTTCCCACCCTCCCTCACAAGTCCGGTTGTTCGGTCGGTTCGAAGGCAAGAATCCTGTCACTCTTTTTCCTTCTTCCTTCAATTTCCGCCTTAGGAATGTGATTTTTTTCCTTCCTTCTATAGTTAGTTATAGCATGATGATAGCAATGGTTCTATCTATCATTGACTAACATTCTCCTCTAGTTGGTTATTCTGTAATTAATTTGTCACATTGATCTTCGTTTCTTTCTTGACTCTTGAAGATTACTTTTTAACCAACCATCCTCAATTGCTGAATACCTTAAGCATGGACTTATCTAGTCAATGCCTATGCTCTTCCTTTTCTTGTGGGCTTCCCCGGGTACAAGACAGACCATGCTTTCGCACTTCGGCCGTAAGTGTACGTGGTCTTCTTAATGAAGGTGCCAACGGGCTCTATTTCCTACTATTTTTTTTCTGCCCTTAACAACATTAGGCATTATCGGTCAAGTTTGTTTAGAGACCTATTCTCTGTAAGTCCAAGTTGGCATGATGACATGACCTCTTTCTCTCTCTCTTCAAAGGTATTTAGAATACCTCGCGAGATGTACCCTCTGTGGTTGTAGTTGTCCTTTTCAAGAGAACTCAATCTATCACTGGAGTTTAATTTAAAATGAAAGAAGGTTGAACTAATAGTGATCTGAGCCTTTGTTGTATGACCCAATGTAGGTTTGGATCCTCATACATCAGAGGAAGTAGGCATCCGGGTCCGTCCGATCGCAGGCCAATTTTTTTCCTCTCCCAACCAATTTAATTAATAATGGAGACTATCTTTCGTTAAGTGCATTGTGTATGTGTCCAATCATACGGTCTGGCCCTCTGTGGTGACTCCCCTCTCACATTGGGGTCAATGCCCAGGTTGGGGATCCTGCTCTTTCCCTCATCCTTGTGACGATGTTACTTCATTTAAACTTTTTAGTGTACATAAGTGGAAGACAAGGTAAATGACAGTAGATAGATGGAAGAAGGAAAATTCAACCAACCATCCAATAGCGCGAAAGCTATAAAGAAAACACAACGAAGAACATAAACTCGTAAGGAAAGTGAGTGTATGTTAGGATGGGATTACAACTTTCCTTAGTAGTTTCCAAGACATAAGAGCATATTAACAGCATAACACTGACAAAGTAACAAAGAAAGTAAGAGTGAGACAAAAATATGACTGATGAGGCCATATGTGATCGAACCTGCCATAATGAAGCCTAGGGTGGGTACATCCCACACCTGTACTCCAGGTCAGGATGCCAACTTTGCTCAGTGTCCGATTAGCCATCCCTACTTGGTCGGAGCACAGAACACACAGATCACCACGAGACCCATTCTTTATGCAGTTCCACGGAAAGCCTTAATCCACTCCCTCGGTACATCTGCTGGAATTCGAAATACCTTGCAAGGCAATGTGGCCCCAGTATGCAAGCTATTAAGTCAGCCACCCTACCAGGCAACCCTTAGCCGAATTAGATTTTTCCTTGCCTTTGTTCGAATTGTCGTTGCCACCTCCAGTATTCGAAACTACCAGCCCCCCATGGTCCCTTTCGCATGAGCCTGAAACCCTAGCACTCGCCATCATCTCTTCCTTCGCGAGGACTTTCTTTCCCGATCGAACAATCATTATTGAACGTTAAAAAATGAAATGATGTTGATTGTATTCTGATTATTAGTTGATGAAGGAGTACTGCAATTATGACGTTATTTGAATCTTTATCTGTGTCGTACTCCGGAGTAAACCCTTTTTTCTACAAGCCTAGCTTTGTATCACCCATCAGCTTTAATTTGAACCTTGTAGACCCACTTGCACCCAGCTTCACTTCAGGAATCTCCATCAAATCCCAGCATTCAACTCTTCTTTCATCGCCTGCCTCCGGAGGAGAAATAAAAACTCGACCAACCCGTCGATCCTAACCTAACCCCTCGGGAGCTAAAGCGGAATGTAGGGGCTTCTAAGTGTAAAGAGGACGAAGGAAGGAAGACAGAAAGCCGAAGGCAGGAGAGCAAGGCAGATTCTAAACAGAGGAGCGGTTCGAAGAAGCGAGAAAGAACTTAAGGAAGCCCTATAGTATAGAATTGGATAACGGGGGGAGGCCCGCTCTCTATCCAGACTATGACCGGCATATAGAAACGAATGACGAGTCCTCGGAGGACATTAAGGACTTCGTCTGCATAATCCGCTGTGGCCAATTGGTGGGCTACCACAGCAACGAGAGACTCCCCCATCCAGTGGTCAACTACAATCCCCACCGCGTGACCAGACAGTTTGTGTTCGACCAAGCAAGGCATTCCCCATCATTATGCTACAACGGGGGACTTTGCAAGGGTCGTTGCCCAGAATAAGGCTCCCATCGCCCACTCTATTTGTTCCCAGAGTACAACGAATGGGAATCGCAGAGGACAGCTACAAGGAGTGGTGGGGCAAGTCTAGGAAAAGCAGGAGATGGATAGCTATCAGCGGAAAAAGGAAGGAGGGAGGGATCGCCACCCGCCTCTAGGACAGCTGAACGTGGGGACGAATGAGCGGGAAAAGATCTTGACTCGATTGCGGCAGGAGAAGAGATTGGGAGAGAGGGGGGAAGAAGTGATGCTGGCTAGGATCGAAGAGTAAGGGATTTCTCAACCGGTTTATGCATTCTTATTCCCCCAGTATTAGAGACTCGATCTTTCCGATACACCGACTGGAGCGGGTAGGTACGACAGCGCTGGATAGACCATTTGGTAATCAGACCAATCGACAGCTAGGCGCGAGGTTCACTTGCTTTTCCATTCCTTTTCGAATTCGAAGCTGGTTCAGATCTTGAAGAGTCGGTCGAAGGAATCATCTTTCAACGGCTCTTCAGTTTGATTTTCCTTTCAGGATCGGCCTATCCAACCACTATTGGATAGGAGGAGGGGACAACCTCATTCCTCGGCTGCACGATCCGATGTGCTGAACTACTGAACGGAAAAGTGTTACTATTCCTCACTCGACTTCCACCCGCCCGGCTAGTCGCATCAAAGGCATTCATGTAGGACTTGTTTGCCGAGCCCTATAACCCTGGCAGGTCCCCAGAACGGTCTCAGAGTACGCAAGTCTGATTTCGATTGGAGAAAGAGGTCGGGTTAGGCCAGGAAGGCTAAAGCTGCTAATGAAATTCGTAAATGGACTTCGGTTACCCCTAACCAGCTCTCTGACGGCGATAGGATCTCTTGTGAGGCACCTCTCTCTCGTTCTCGTTATAGATGGACTTCACAATGCTGTGAAAGAGATGATGGCTCTTTGCAAAGTCCCGGTCCCTTTTTAGATGCTTCAGCCAGTTCTCGCCAAGCCATATCATAACATTCTCGAAAGCTAAGCTCTTCTCGACCATGAAGTCAAGCCGAGCCAGATTCTGAGGAGGAAGCAGTCGGTAAAGCAGCCGTTGAAGCAGTCACATTATAGATTCATAGAACTATTCTGTTTGATCGAGCCGACCTAAGTTTAGTGATCGATTTGAGGAGTCGGTGGACCCAGCACCTGGACCTACTGGCTATTATTCCCACCCAACAAGGAATGTAACTATTCCCATCCTCCCGAAGCAGGATGTTTGCGGTTCGCTCTAACTCAAACAACAAATAGCTACTTCTTTTTCTTTGCTGCAGCAAAAGCATCTCAGAAAAAGGTTTAGCAGATCTTCCTCCATACCATTTCCCTCCTGATCCATGTCCATGAGAGCTGCAAATTGACTAGAGCTTCCAATCTTCCCGTCCTCCTTCCCCATCTTATCAACATCCTGATGCACTTTCCCCACCTTAGCTGGAGTAACCCAATCCTCAGCCCTATAAGTAAACACAGATTTTGCCACATCCTTCTGCTGCTTAACTTAACCTCTTTGGTCGTGCCAGGTTTGGCTTATGTACTAACCCCTTCACTCCGGCCATCTACCTTCTTCTTCCTTAGCTCCACATTCTTTCTTAGAGAGGGAGCCGTGTAGAGCCAGGAACCATATAGAAAGCCTTTCTTCAGTCCAGCATCAGCTACCTTACAACCATCCACCATAACATCATCTTTTCTAGAACCCCTGTCTCTGTCAGGCATTTCATCAAGCACCACAATGCAGTATTGATCCTTATGCCCTATCCTTCCACATTTAACACAACAATAGGGATCATAGAAAAATTGTTGCCAAAACGAAAATCCAGAAGAAGCTACAGTCACCCCAGGAACAAGGGGCTGGTTAGCATCTATCCTAACATAGAGCCTAGCAAGGCCTTAGTCTTCTGTGTAGGAATCGAGTCACAGGGGAACTCCTGCTGCCGCCCCAATCTTCAAAAGGAGTTCTTTTATCCAATACTCCACTGGCAACCTTGGCAACCTAATCCAGACTGCTGTCTTCGAAATGACATCCACTGACGGCCGGAAATTGGGACGCCACTCATCCAATACTATAAGCTGCCCTGCCACAAGCCCCACAAGCCATGGTCCCCGTTTCCAAACCTGATCTAAATCCTCCCCTGATTTGAATCGACAGATAAAGTAGCCATCGGCCAAACTAATCTAATCTACTGAATCCTTAAGTTTCCATCTGCTAAGAAGTAGCTCGAACTACTCCTTTTTTCTTCCTTTGTTGCCCTTTCCAGACATGGGATAAATTATAGGAATGAATGAGGTACTGTACTGCTGACCAGATGAGAGAGATATTACCAATTGCACCAGCAGAGCCGGAGTAAGCGGATTGGCGTTATCAGATCCAGATGAGCTCAGAGCCATAGCCTATGCGAGCGATACAACATGGAGTTTAATATTCCATATTCCCCCGTTCACTCTTGAATTCATTCCTTCACGTAAGACTAGAATACGGAATTGCATTGAGGTAGTGATAGCGCATTGAAATTGGATACTGAGCACGGAAATGTTGGCGCCTTATCGAGAGTTCTTACTGGCGTAATCCCTATCTCCTCGAGATAAGAAGGGCTGGAAAGATAGGCGTAAGGAAGCTGAATGATAGCGTGATAGAGAGAGGCGCTCTACGAGCGGGAATTCGCGCTTCTACCAATTACAGCAATTAGCCACTAGACCGAGGCGCTTAACGACACAGAGAGACTGCGAACGCCTTGTTTGTGCTTGCTACGCCCTCTTATCAAGACTTGTAACTGGACTGACGTACCTCTCAATGAGAGAACTGGCATATTCTTACTAACTAAACAAAGGAAGGCATAGAGACTCAGTCCCTCACTCCGTAAAGGAAGGAGAGAGCTCAGCCCTTGATCCATACCCAGATCCTGATACAGTAGACGCATAGTCTGCGAAACCAGCACCAGCACTACCTAGCCGGCCGGCTACTACTCGGCATCCAGTCCAGCATTTCGAGCTGGAGAAGTGAATAAAACAGTAGGAGCGATCCAATAGATTCATTACCCCCAGAGACTGGGGTCAGTATTGGCAACGGTTCGTTATAGTCGTAAGAAAGATTTGCTGGTCTCTGAGGCCTCGAGTCATTAATTACATTATTGATAGATCTTTTGTGGCTTTCTTCTGGCCATCCGCCATGCTTAAAATCCGTTTTTTAGAAAATAATGTCTCCAATCTCATTCAATAGAGACTTCCATGCAGGGAGCCATTTCCACTATGGTGGCAGCGTGGAAGAAAGGAGGAGATTCTCGAACGAAGAAAAGGATCCAATTACTTCGAAAGAATTGAACGAGGAGTCATATGAGGTGAGGAAGAAGAAGAGAAAGAAGAAGCGGGAAGCGAGCCTGCCTCACTCAAATCAAGTAGACAGACTTCTAGGTGAGGTGGCCCTTTCCTGACATCATCACACCAATTCAATGGGTTCCAAAAATAAAAAGAAAGGTCAAAAAAAAATATGAATTGAGCTCGCTTTCAAAGGCTTTTTCAAGACCATCCAACCATTCTATTCTGCAAGCCCGCTTTTCTTCTTCGATGAGCGCCAAGGAAGAATTCGCACTTCAAAGAGGTGGGACTCTCCTTCCTCCCGTCTTGCTGGATCCTGTGCCTGCTCATCGCTGTGCTCTTGGTAAGGGAACTCGGAACTCCAGTCTCGGAAGCGCTTGATCGGGAGTTTCCTAGCACCGGAGTTGGATCTATCAGTCGTTCATTCTTCAAGGCATAATTCCTTGTGAAAAGCGGAAGACAGAAGGGCGGGCACTACTAACCAAGCCTAGTTCTCGCCGATAGGCGCTGTTGCTTCCAAGCGCAAGCGCCTTATGTATGGTATGAGTTGTGGCAATGAGGTAGGGCCGAAGGAGCCTGACGCACTTGTACAATGCGGATAGAATTTTTGCTGGAGCTAGCGAAAGAAAAGAAGGATGAAAATAGTGTGCCAACCTTCATTCAGTCGGTTTCGGGGATATGATCAACGCAATGATGAAGATGGCTGCCTATCCAGTCCCTACTTCTCTGGTTAGCCTTCCCTTAATTCCATCCTGTAAAAGATTGGCTCGTGCTGATCCCTCCATCCAAGAGAAGAGGTAGGACTAAGAGCTGGAACTGCACAAGCCGCTTGAAAGCGAATTCTTGGACTGGTGGAAAGAGGGGCTTGGTACCTAGTGTTTAGCAAGACTTGTAAGTACGGTAAGTTCAGTCGTGTTCTCTCATGAATGGGGAAACTTAAACAAAGGTGGAAACCCTAAATCCACAAGCGCAGAGGTGATGAACCTTATAGCTCCGCGTTTAGCTGTCCGAGGCAATCGAACTGGTGAAGTGAACCAGTTGAGTAAGGCGAGTTACTTAGTGATCGTGTTCGGTCAAGCGGGAGGCGTTTGTGGCGCTGTGCCGCTTTCTCTACCAGATTTTCGTGTGGCTGCTACATCGACAAGGGGAGATTGAGAAGCGCCGCCTCTCCAAGAGAGAGACAGGGCTAAGGCAGATGCCAGTCTAATCTTCCAACGAATGGCTTGTGCAATTGAACACGAATCGCTTGGTTTAATCAATAGTAATAGTAATAGTAAGTAGTTGGAAGATGGCATAGAATGTGCTGTTGTCGCATGAATAGGAATAGGTTGTTCAAGAAGGGATTGACCGTCGGCTCGGAACTGAACTTCGACCTGGTATTCACTGATTGCACTAAGGCTGGGAACTTCACTGACTTAATGTCCGAGATTGAATTAGAATACGAAGTTGTTCCAGAAGGAGCTCTTACCGTGAGAGTATCCGCTTGCGGAGCTCTTGTTGAAATAAAAGCAGTTGCTCTTATATCACCAACCGCTGCTAGAAAGGGAACTGTCTTACTCTTGCCGCTGTTTCATTACTGACCGGTGGTGGAGGCTGAAACATGACATCCAATACCTTATTGATTTAGGGAAAATTGCCAAGGGCAAAGCGTCCCAATGTCACTACCAATCTCCTACCTACTTATGCTGTACCTCCTCCTGCCAATATAAACATGATCGAGCCGACATTGTCGAGTTGGGATCCCTCCCTCGTTATCACGCCAGCCGGAGAAAAGGGAGAAACTGATGGTAGAGACATGACTTGGATCCGGGAGACTTACGAGATTTAGCCTCCACCTCGAGTTCACATGCTCCGGTGGGATGATTTCTACGACAATCTCCCAACCCCACCCCTCCAATTACTCCCTGAAAGCCCAGCAAAAAAATCCTTTAACCTTGCTCATCTTCCTCAACCTTTTGATGAAAGCCCTATAAGCTCGGACCCTACAGACCTCAAACCCCTCCCCGCATTTTTGTGGATGGACTCCGACGAGCTGAGCTGGATCAATACGGAGATGATATGGATTTTGTCAAAAATGAGGAGCGTGGGATAAAAAAAAGTATTCAAGCCCGCACATCTGAGATGTTATAACCCAACGACGGAGACTGAGGCCGGAGAGGTGGCGGAAGAAGATAATGAAGTAATTAAGCAATTGAAGAAGACTCAGGCGCACATTTCCATATGGGGCCTCCTCATGGCATCTAAGAGCCACCGCGATTCTGTCTTTAGAATGCAGGGTGAAACACATGTGTCATTAGACACTTCACCATCTCAGCTAGTAACGAGAATTTCCCATCCGTATATGGGAAATACTTTCACTTTCATGGATAAGGATCTTCCGAAGGAAGGAATAAACCATAATAAAGCCTTACACATTACAGTAATCACTAGAAGAAAAAGGGTGGTTCTGGTTGACAATGGATCGGCCCTGAACGTGTGCCCATTCAGAACTGTCACTTGCTTAAGATATCAGCAAAAAGATTTCGCAGTCTGCAGGCAGGCCATTAGAGCATATGAAAACACAAGGCGGGAGGTAATGGGCATCCTGGCCTTAGAATTCACTGCGGGGCCGGTCCTATTTAAGGAAAAATTCCTGGTACTCGACTCCTTCAACCTGCTACTTGGAAGGCCGTGGATTCATGCCATAGAAGCGGTCCCCTCTACTTTGCATCAGAAAGTCAAGCAGGCATGTCATTTCCATTTTTGGAGATTCGTTTTTGAGCAAGTGCAGGTCATTGAGTTGGCAGAACCAGTCAAGGAATATTTACCCTTGCCTTATTTTAGTGACAATGTCTTTGATGGAAATGTTCCGATCAATGCGCCCCCCCAAGACTCGGCCGGCGTCACCAAGGAATCGTGGAGCCAATTCATGTCCAGGCAATTGAGCCACCTTTTTTTGGAAAAAAGAAAAAAAAAAAGTGAAATATCTGACTTCTGATCATAGGCGATTTGTCAAAGTTAGTTTAGCTTACTAAACTTTCCTATATTTTCCGGAGCCATGGATCGATGCTAGCGGGAACCGCGTGCCGGTTTTTTTTTTAATATTTACAGATTAGGAGAAAAAAAGTCAAAATGATCTACCAGTGGGAAGAACCAGGGATCTTGACCTGGTATCCAGAGAAGAAAGAAGAAAAGAGGAAGCAGCTTCAACTTATGTTTACCCAGGGTGGTGCGGCATGGGAACAAGGGATGGTGTCCATGATAATTGCAGACCCATCCACTCTCATCATCCCAGCCGATGGAGCACCGCGCAATTGGTCTTCTCTTTCTCAGCTGAAGTCTGTCCCGTAAGTTCTCATTTCTGAAGTCGAGTCGGCCTTGGAGGCCAGAGAGTCTGTAATAAAGAAACTTGTGGTTTGCAATGAAATGAAATGACGGTTACGTGTCGGAGTTTGTTGATGATGATTGAGATGCTTAAAAATAAAAAAAATAGCAGACCTTCCTTCGAAGAAACTTATGGTGAAACTCCTCCAACACTCTTGGAAATGGTGGAGAGATCAGAGGAAAGGAAGGCTCAACCCGTCATGGAAATGGAAGAAAGCCAACCCATTTTTTTAGAGACCGCAGACGAACCTCAAGAGCTTAGACTGACGGCGCACCCGGGAAGGACTAGCCAACATATAGGCAATTAAGGAAAAACGATACCAAATGATAAAGAGACGAAACTCACAACTGCCGTAATGAACCTAAAGACAAAACAGAAAGAGTCACTCACTGAATACCTATTTTTTAAAGATCCGTCAGCCGAAGAAGGCTTAAGGCCGAAGCGGAAGGCTGAAGCAACTAAGTGTAAAGAGGACGAAAGCTAAAGGCGAAGAAAGAAGAAGACTAACTAGATATTAAAGTACCACAGCTGTAAGACCTAAGGCCGAAGCAAGGAGCTAAAGAAAGAGAAAAGAAAAACGAAAGAAGAAGATTGAAGGAAAGGAATACGGTAAGGAAGGGAAACTAAGGCAGCTAAGCCAAACGTACGAAGGAGCAAGCGGAGGCCCCCCTTCTATCCACTAAGCAAAGCAAGCGTGTAAAAAAATGATGGAGGCGCGGCGCTGTAGGAACCGGTCGGATTCGAACCGACGAATAGAAGTTTTGCAGACTCATGCCTTAGCCACTTGGCTACGGTTCCCTATCAATTCCATGTCTTTTTCTTCTTCCTTGGGTGAGACCAGGAATAAGTGATGCCGGAGTGGGGAAGGGCACAACAATTGTGGAGATGGATTTTAAAAAAGACTATATAAAAAAAGAGAATAACAAACTTCTCCCTACCTGAACCTTTTCCGTGGCGACAGTATAAAGAAGAAGAAGCATAACGGGATTTGTTGATGATCCATAAAACCAAAGTTGATCAAGCCTCTGAAAGCGGGCTCTTTCTTCCCTCTATATTATATATATATATATAATAGATAAATCTGACTGGAATTCCTTTCTCCGTAGTTCAACTAATGGGGACACCGGGAGGGAAGAGATAAAGCAAGCACCCCGCTTACTTTTCTCTCCATCTCCAGAAAAAAAAGCTTTTTTGTGCTCTTTCTTTCACTCCAAGACGTGTATCATCCTTTCCTCTGACGTCTTTCAACATATTAATTTGGCTCCCCCGAGGAGGGACAAAAATAGAGTATAGTCAGTCAAATGTAGTTTTAGTAAATTCCTCGATTACTTACTAAAAATTCTTTATTGATTGTTCTTTCATTTTATTTTTCTTTCTGAAAGACTTGTGCTCAAGTCAAGAGAGTAGGAACCATAGGAGAAAAATAGATCAATAGGAGTGTGGATCCTCAACTATTTGGAGAAGGAGATAAGAGGGGCCAAACGACTCGCAAAAAATCCAGAAGAGAAAAATCGTCGGTCAAAACTGCCCTTTATGTTTATGTTCTTCACTATATCTAACATAGATAGACTCCAACGATTTTCTTTTGAGAAAACTTCTTTCTTCATCAAACATCAATATGAGGAAAACAAAGAAGGCTGATCAATAGGAATAGTATGGAATCTTTTGAAAAAGCTTTTTTTGATGAGGGCGATGGCAATCAGTAAATAATATGCACTGCTTTAGAAAAGGCTTCGGCCCATAGGTACTGAGAAACTTTGCTTGCATCAGTTTTTAGCAGTAACAGTGATGTGCCTTTGTTTAAGGGACAAGCCACTCATCATTAACTTAATCGAAACTTCTTCCAGTGTGGTCTTACTTATCACCTACTAAATCTCTTTACCTTCCCCAAAAAAACACATTGCAACTTTGCTGAAAGATGAATGCGGTTTGGGGTGGTCTTTATGGCATGGCGCACGGAGTGGCAGTGACTCGCGCAAGTCGAGTGAGTGAGAAGGAGGACGTTCTCTCTCTCGCCCGACTCGCCCCCCCCCCGTTGGGAGCGGAAGTGGATAAAGAAAAAACCTCGAAAAACCTGGCTCCGGCTACCTTTAGCAGCTGTGGGGATCGCTCCTTGTGATCTCCTCAGTCGGTTCGGCTGCGACTGAGCCCTCTCTTCAACTTCTTTACCCTACCGGATCGGTAGGCTGTATTCCTTCGACACTCTGTTCAGCTGGATCACCAGCCGTCTCTTTAGTATCAAACTCCTCTCTCTTTTGGATAAAAGATCCAACCCCCGTATGCACGAACCACTTCTGAAAAACTAAGGCGCTACGAAAAAGAAAACGGCTGTGCTAACTCCCTTTCCTTTGACAGCATCGACCCCAGGGACTGGTGCAAATGGTCCTCAGGTTCACTTTCTCACAGATCTCGGAGGCAATGGACTTGCCCCCTTTAGTGGTCCACCAGTTCCTAGTTCCACGGTACCCTGGACCAGCATTGCACACTGTATCAGCATGTGATGGCAAGCCCCTTCAAGAGATTGATGAAGCTAAACTTTTTTTTGGTTTCCTTGAGATAAGCTTATAGAATTTTTTTCACCTTTCGGACGTATCAGTGAAGCAGTAGTGAAAAAGGACAAAACCACAGGTCTAAGCAAAGGATATGGTTTTCTTTTTTAAGTATACTGATCCTCTCTTTGCTGCTGAGGCAGTGGCACGTATGCACGGGTACAGTATTGAGGGGAAGAAGCTTGCTGTTCGGGTAGCAAGACGCCCTCCATCTACTGTCAATACCAACATGAGGCCAGGGATTAGGCCAGAAGTAGTTCTGGCGAACCCACGCCTGAGGCGCAACAACTCAATTACAAACTTGTCAAAAAGAAAATAAACAAGCATAAAGACATATAGAGAAAGTTGCACGACAGGTACTCAGTGGTCAGAGCCAGAGCAGCCAGCAAGGCTTTGAAGATATCCATAAAAACCTTATCCATCCTCCTCAATCCCCCCCGGCCCTTGCTCCTCTACATTTCGAGGACCAAGATGTCCATAGGATGCGTCCTGGGACAGCATGATGATGACGGGCGGCGAGAACATGTCATAACAACTATTAGCTAAACTAAACCTTAGTCGATTATGAAACCTTTTTTTTTTTTAGAAAAAACCTGACTCGTATTTGCAACCAAGAAGCTAAGGCAAAACATGTTAGCATACCATACCTAGCTCTTGGCTAGGATGGATCCACTCAAATACCCATAGAAAAACTAGCCTAGCTTCTCTTGTAGTTACCTTTCCTTTACATGCTTTATCGCTCCACATGATGTGGTCGGCTTCTCTGTGGGCTATTTGAACATGTACACGTACTCCCGCCCTCATCTCCTCTTGGCTCCTTTGCTTACCCGAGTTTCCTAAAAGCAGCGTCAAAGGTCTATCTAGAATAGAGAGCAGACGTCGGATTACGCTTTCTTCTGACGGGATAAAGCGGCTGATGAAGAGGAAGCGCCCATGGTCGGTAGTCAAGTGAGAAAGGCTATTCCTACGGATAGGGGATAGAAAGTAACATTACGTTAATATCAGACAGAAGCAACTGACATGGTCGGAACTGGAGCGGTGCCAAGGTGGGGTGCCTATTCATCCCCTTAAGTCTGGGGAACTTCATCCTTCCCATGGGTGAGGAGCTAGAATCAATGTATTTATAATAGATATGATCTGCTGATCCCTTTAGTCTTTCATTCCCCGCTGTCTTTCCATGTCTGGTCACTGAACTAGCTTTCTTCCGCACTTTTCCCTTTCGCCCAAGGAATCCTGTGATTCGGCTCTCTAGAAAGAAGTAAGGGCTAATTCTCATCCCGGTGCCAAGTTGCACATGCAAAAGTGAGAAAAGTTACCCTAGCCTGAAGGGGGAACTGAACTAGCTCCAAAGGCCTACCATTGCTTTTGCGAGAGAGGACTAAGGAGCAGGGCGCAAGATCGGATGGTCTGGATCTCCCCTGACCCACACTAGGGCCTTGGCTGGGGTCAGAGTTGGTTGGCTCTGGCTCAAGCGTTGACGAAGAAACGCATTCTATAAAAGGATTCGGCGGCATGGCTTTTCTTTTAGAGAATCTCTCATTCCCTGGTAGGCCAAGTGTTAAGCTTATAGCATTCGTTTCTGGAGTTTACTATGGGGCGTCATCTAGAGAGAAGAACCATCGGCGGTTGGAAGGCACAAGGGAAAGAAAACTAACCCTCCCTTTTCGTTCCATCGGCATTCGCACCAACGATTGGCCTTTCCTCTGAGGCGTACTCCTAGGCACGGAACGCATCCTATCACCAGCCAGAGATTGAGACCCCCTTACAGTCACGGATTGACCTCTTGGAAGGGGTCGGTACTCAACAATTTAAAGACGCGTTCGTGGTAATCATCTTTATCATGGGGGGACCGGATCACCTGTCGGCTTCTGCCTGGGACTTGGCTTGTATTGAGCCTAGAGCTTGACCTTGACCTTGCGGATTAGCTTTAGCTTAGGCTTTGGCTTGGCTTACCCGTACTAAAACGCGAACTAAGGAACGAAGTCGCTTACGCCCGGAGTAGAGGCCACTAGAGAAGCATAGCACATTGCCTTTGTGAAACTTTGATTTAGTCTCTGCCGTGAGCTACCACGCCTTAGTCACTGAGGGGTGGTGTTAATCAAATGGCTCCTTCTATGTATGTGGACAACTGCCGGCCAGTCATACAAGGGTTGGAGGTTGTGTTTTCGCTGCGGGATGACCAGAGTTTGCCTCACTCCCCTCCGTTCGGAGCCCCATCCCGTTTATTGTGGTCAGGATCCAGAGAGAATAATAGAATGAAGCTAGAAGGCCGCAACTAACACAATGTTGGGGGTGAGGACGTGTCACAGAGATGGACCTCTTAGGATCTCACCCCCAACAAGTGGTATCAGAGCTCTTGGTTCGAGATGGAGGCAAACACGATTCGGATGGTTGTGTTGAACAGAAACAACTGGACGATCTGGAATACCGAAGACGAAAGCATGTATGCCTCAGTAGCCACAGCTGAGGGGGAGATCGTGTTCTGTTTGCAGAACGGTTGTTGGTGTCTCACGGGTGGTGATACGATTTGGGTCTTTGACCCTGGTGGTTCGTATCATGCTTCTCCAAGGATCGTTGGAGTGAGCAACATATGTTTGGAGACCGATCTTGACTGCAGGTTGGTGCTCAGGATTGTGGGACATGTTTTGGATCTCAGACTCAGTCTAGTTTCGGCACACAAACTAGACGATGAGGGCTTTCGTTGGGTCTTCGGTGGCAGTCAATGGAAGTTGACGCACGGTTCCCTTGTGGTCGCAAAGGGAACGAGGTGCTGCACATTATATAGGATGGTGGCTAAGCTATGTGGCGTGGAGGTGAACGCAAGAAGGAAATCCTTGTTGGAGTGGTGGCATCATCAGCAGCAGGGCCACGTGGGCGAGAGGACCTTACTACACCTTGCCGAGAAGAAGCATCTTGCGGACTTCAAAGTCATTTTTCATTCTTGTGTTCTAAGCTTAGCGGGAAAACTCTCTAACAAGGTCCATCCTAGAAGGAAAAATGTGCGTGGTGTTGTTCACTCTGTTGGTGATCCTATGGGTAGTAGGACACATGGTGCTTGTCTCGATTTTCTTCCTTTTGCGTATGGAGGAACAAAGGTGGTTGGGAAGACAAGAGCGTGTAGCTTTCTTGTTGATTCTCATGAAGAGCTTGGGCTCGTGGGATCTCGTTGACAAGGTGTCTCGCTGTAGAGATGTGGTCTTCGGTGAAGATCAGTTCGAGATGTAGGGCTTCGTTTCTGCTGATTTGGAGGTTCGTGAACCGGTTTTGCAGCATGAAACTCAACCAGTTAGCGGCAATAAACTGTTGCAGGTGCAGTATAAACAGTTGAGCTCTTCAGATAACCAGATGGGCGCTGCAGGTAAACTGATGCAGTCAGGCAGTGCAGAGACAGGGCTGCCAGCGGAGTTGGAGGGGGTGAAGTCCGAGTTGGGACGTGTTTCGTCCAAGAGTTATCTCTCGAGTGAGGTGCTACTCACTGACGGGGGAGCGCCGGAGACAAGAGGCCGTCTTGGGTAAGGGCAGAAGTGGTTAGGGGAAATGCAAGAGAAGATGAGCTCGTTGCAGAATAACCACGGGTGTGACTTGGTGAGACTCTTTGACGGCAAGAGGGCTTTGAACAGGTGGATGTTCAAGAAGCCATGGGAGATCGCAACCTAGGTGCAAGGCAAGGTGGGTTGTGAAGGGGTTCCGCTGTATGAAAGGTGTTGACTTTGGAGATAGACTCTCGCCGGTGTTGTCATCGACCTTTCACTCCAAGTGGATGCATGTTGATGTTCGCAGGTTTGGGGCGGACATGTTGAAGACACTTCCAAGGGAGCAGTTGGAGATGTGTCGAAATCCTCGAGGTCTTGCTGGCTTGGAGATGGCGGGTTCCTCCTCATAAGTCGGGAGGGGGAGTTTGTTGGGTTTGGTCCCTCCTTATGATGAGGGAAGCCCAATTGAGGTGGTTTGGATGCACACGACAAGTTGGATCTCGGCCCAACCCATGGTCCATGTCCAGTAACTTGTGGGTAAAGTTATTCCATAAACACTATGGAGGCTCTCGTGTAGAGAGTGGTGCCGAGCTGTGGTGAATCAGTGCACGTCTAGGGTTTGTGCAGGGTTTACGGAGAACGGCGGCCATGAGGAGATTGCAAGAGGACGGCTAGGGTTTCTTGTGGAGGCGACGGCGATTTGCTCTCTGGAGTCTTGAAGGCCGGCTCTCTCAAGAAAGTGAAGGAGATCTAAGACCTTCCCACCACCTTTTGCCTTCATCTGCCAAAGCCCAACGACTTTACTATTTTGTTTGGGACCATCGATCAGTTCAGTACTCCGCTATCTTTCTCGGAGAGTTTGGCATTTCATCTGGTATGGCATTTGGTCTAGGCAGGAAGAGATATGGAACTGGCAGGGAAGGGATTCAGTTAGCCGTCCCAAAACAATTGAATCAGGCAGTCATGTACCGGCTTAAGCAGCCTCTGATTAACATAGTTACCAATGGCAAATATCCTCTGTACCCCCCTCTACACTCTGACCCAGTCGGCCAGTTATCGGTGGGCAAGAAAAGTCGGTTGGAGATGGTAGTAAGGACTTGGCTGTATGTTCAAACCAAGTGAGGTCCCAATTTGTAAAGTTCTTATTATTACTATCACCTGCAAACCGAATCCTAGGTGCCCACAGACAACCTTGGGAGAACTGTTTCCCGTAGGCATGACTACCATCAAGTAGGAACAACAATCCCGACAATTCATAAGCTAGTGAAGTCATAAAGATCTACAGTTTTATAAGCTTCGCTTCACTCCCAAAGGTCGAAAGAGGGATGGAGTCCACTTATGAGTTGGTAAGGCCTTCCAGGTTGGATCCCAAGATATTCCTTGAACGATAGGAGGAGTCAATAACGATTAATGAGACCTCGTCCAAAATCTTGAAACTATGAACAGAAGCTCATAACGGAATCAATGTCCTTTGGCAATTGCACTATGCTGTCAAAGGGCAAGGGCTTAGCCAACTGAATGACCTTCGCCAAGGAAAACCATGACAAGTACAACTGGACTAATTGATCCGCCTTTTCAGACTTTGCTTCCATTGTTAGGGACTTTCTTAAGACATCGTGCATTTGGCTGCATGTGTCCAATTTCTACGCATTGACTAGTTATTTGAGGTAGGGAGGGATTCACGAGAGCTGGGCACGAGAGTTGGATCTCTACAACCGAAGACGGTGGTGCCCCTAGTATCACTACAAGGGGTCAAAAGAAAAAGAAAGGTAAAGAGGAAGGTGGGAGATGAATTGCGAAGAACGGATGTGACGGCGAATTGGCGAAGGATGGATAGCCGGGAATGATCACAGGTGTAGGAGTTGGGAAAGAACTCTGATGGGACCTCGGAGGCAAGGTCTCGTAGAGCCTGGCAGCACTAAGGGACTAATCACGTTCACCTCATCTGATGCTGAAGAAAGAAGGTGTAGGCTGAGGAAAGGGGCAATCGGCTCTTTTTCCTTACGACCAGGAAGAAAAACCTCGGGAGCAGGGAGAAGAGCTCGAGGCAGCAAATCGTCGAATCTCTTGTTTTCGAAGGGAAAGCTGTTCAAGTGGGTTACCGGGCTGAATTGAAACCTATACCGGCCTGCCTTCCCACTCTCTTTCGAAGAATGCTGGTTTGGTTGGTGGCTTCAGGGAGACCTCTTGCTAGATGGATTCTGTTTTTCGTAAATTCATTCTCGGAGAAATGCGTTTTTTGCTTCATTAGTGGTCTACTCCAACTAAAGCGATCAACTAGCCTTGAGCTTCGAAAAATCGACCTTACAGCGGTCAGTTTGAGGTCAAGGCTGAAACTCGTCCTATCCGTCCTCCTTTTGAGTCATCTTGGATGAGAAGACAGAGACCGACTTCATCGACTTCCAATGTCCGTGTGGAATGCAACTTGCTCGCTGAAGTGGAGGCGCTTTCCGCTGGGGCAGACCATTCTTTGTGAGAACGAGGGCCGGGTCTCTCTTGAACCAGCCAACTCTCTAGGGAAGACGACTAGCTAGAAGGTCTTTGAGTCAGAATTCAAACTTGTTGACGCGGAGACAAAGGACAGTGGCTGATTTGTGAGCGGAGAACCCCGCGAAAGAGGATGGGATAGCGTAAGAACCCTTTCCTTCCATCTTTAGGTCGGATACCTAAGCAGTGATCCTTTCTTCCAAGCGGCCTCTGTAGAATGTAGGATGTCCACTGGAAAGAAGAAGCAATCTCCTTCCATAGTTGAACATTGTCAATCCTTTCATCTCAATCTTTCTCAGAAGAGACAGCGGCGACTCTCTTTGCTTGCATTCTCTGTCGCACTAGAAGCAGGTAGTCAACGAGAGTGTGATCTCGTTATCTACGTCAATGAATGAGACTATAGGAGACTACTCTAACTACCTAATTGTCATTATAACATCACTATAGACCTTCAACAAGTAGAATCTAACCTACAATGTAACCCTTTTTGAAAAGTCGAAATCACCGCAGCTACCATGATCATAGCTGTCGTCATTCACAAAAAGTAGCATCATGATATCTTATTGTTCGATGCGATGCGGGTAGACTACCTTTTTTCATTGAGCAAACAGAGTTTGGTAGTCGGACCGGTAACTAACTCTTAGAAAGGAATAGAGAGAATAAAGTGTTAGATAGGAATAAGCAAGTTCAGAGTAGGCCGAACCCCAGTTAACCGATGATTGGGTGAGACCGCTTGCCTTCCTCTTAGAATTGCCCTAGCAAACTTGAGCACAACTGCAAGCGCCTTTGCTTTCATATGTTGTTGAGCTTTGCTGCACTCTCTCTTTTTGCATATAAAGAGAAGACATACCTCCTCATTCGAAGAATGCGGGTAGCTATCTACTACCAGAGTGGATTCGAAGAGTAGCAGCTGCCCTTGGCGCTTTCTTTGTGCCCCTAGCGCTTTTCCGATCAATAGCACCGATAGCTGCCCTTGCTTCTTTCGACCCCACCCATAGCTTGTGGAAAACCTTACAAGTCGCCCCGAGAAGGAATGAATTCCCGTTCTCTTGCTTATGTATGGCGCACATGCTTAAGCGTCTCAATCATATTTGGCTACGAGCACTACAATCGAGCTGCTTTTCTCCGGGGGTCAGAAACCCAAGGTTTTTTCCATCCGCTCTTTGGCTTCTTCCCATACTGAGTTGGTTCCACCTGAGTCATTCCTAGGAGCTGGAAAACTCCACTCCTTTGCTTTGACGGTGCAGTTGCGTCCACCTACCATCAATGTTTAAAATTCCCCTTTCAAGGATCGATCATAAAAGTATCTGCTGAGGTCCAGCCGGCATTAACCGCCGATTGTGAAAACGTGGGATTTATGCCTTCCATAGAAATAGGTGGACAGTTTGTGCCCCTCGAAACCATGGGGATGTCGCCTTCCAGGAGCGTGTCAGTGCTCGATATAAACTTTTCTCGGTCCTACCCTTTCGGAACCCCTAAGGTAATCCGAAGAGAGGAAGATCCTGCAACCACATCTCTTGACAAGATGCAAGGGTTGAAGAGGAGCAAACCTAGACTCGATGGTTACAAGCCATACATTGAAGCATGGAGGATCATGCTTCAACAAGGCTACAAACCTAGGAAAGGTCTAGGAGCCCAGAACCAAGGGATAGTTTCACCAATCAAGCCAACTTCGTCCGAATGGCGGACTTGGTTGGTCGAATTCCCTGAAGGAGAAGGATGAAGAGGGAAAGAAGTCCGGATTCTAGTCCATTTTTTAACATAAGTAAGATCTAGTGAAGAGGAGTTTTAACATTCTATTTTGATTTCTCGATGCTTTGAATAGCGTAGTTTCGTACCCAAGGGATTACTTGCTAAAGGAATGCTTACCGAAGGTTCCCTAGTCTTTCTTAGAAAAAATCCATGTTCGCCGGCCCGGCAATCTTCGACAAAAGCATACCATTTCCCTACTCTAAATATAGCCTCTCCGATCGATTTCGTACCGTCACCGACTCCGCCATCAGAGAATCAATTGAGTCAGTTCCTCTCGCTGCTTCTCAGCATCTGCCAGTTCTTCTTGGAGCTTGGTGATCTGACTCTTCAAGGTGTTAATCTTTACTTCCACAGAGTCGAGTCTCTTTTTGCTCGCCTTTCTCCACTACTACTTTAGCCTGGGCAGACTGATTGTTTGATTTTGAAGGTCTTGATCTGGGACTGAATCGCATTCTTGCTCTCAACAGCGCTGAGGAACTGCCCCAGCCATATGTACCTCTTATTCGAAGGACTGCATCCTGGCTCTCTCTGCCGCAGATAACTTTGGCTCCTCTCCTAGGCCCTTTACGATTCTAAGTAGACTATTCTGGCTATCACAGGGCCTTGAGCCATCAAAGATTTGTTGTTATGGAGAGCTGTAAGAATGACATGTTTGGGAGTCCCTTGAATGGATTCGGGGGCAACACCCGTGCTGGCTTCGCTTTGAGACTTGGCTCCTTGAAGAGTTTGATCAGCGAGGATTCAACCAGCGAGAAGAAGGTTTTTGAAAGCAACCCAGAGAATATTTTTTAGCGGAAGGCGAAAGAGAAAGAATATGTTTATTGGAAAGCAACTCCCCCAGGGGGAATTCTTGGAAAGCGTGCCAAGCGAAGGGAGAGCCAGTACTTGATTCGACCAGACCAGATTCAGCAGATTAACCAGCCCCTGATGAACCAGCGTACCCAGACGATATGCCAGATCCATATGATAATAGGTGCCCATCTCCTTCACCTGGGGGGTTAGCAACAATAGAAAGCGCAGGAAAGTCGATTGACGATAGATTGGACACTGAATTCAGTATCGAGGCTTGACGCCCCGAATTCTTTAGGTTTTGATAACCAAGCCTTGACTTGCCTAAAAAGAGGAATATCTCTAACCTTAGTAACTATGAAAGGAATATCTCCAATTGAAACCAACCCCTTGGAAACTCACCTTAGGCACTCGAATAGCGGAACTCGAGCTAGGTAGGCACGCAAGCCAAAGAATTTCCTTTTCTTTAGTTAGGCAGGAAGGCAAGCCAAAGCAATTCAACCAACCCGAGGGGAGGTCTAGAATAGACCTTCATTTCATTAATCAACTCGCCTTCCAAACCAATCCGACAACGCGAGAGCGGAGCGAAGGTAAGGTCATTTCCTTTCTAACCTGCTCGACAGAAAAGAAGGGATAAGACAAATCAAAATAGCTAGGTTCCTTTATTCCTCGGAGAAGCGGTTGTCATTTTGCTAAGCAAACGGAGGAATTCCTCCCCTCTCTTTCCAGCTCTCCTCGGTCGGGTATCGGGTGGTAATTGACAACCAGACTTCCTCCTCTCACCAGACGAATTATTAGATTCATTCCTCTTCTCCTTGAGGCCGTGACCGCACCCATGGCATGATGTTTTTTTTAAGATCGGTCCGTGTTAGCATGGCGTTCCAAGATCAAACCTGATGTGTTCTCTTCATATTGTTAAAAAAAAAGAAGAAGGCTTATGCATATGGGAAAAAAACCTCACGAAAGGGGCCCGGTGCCAATGAAGTGTGCACGACCCGTGTAACATGGGCTAGCGCGCCTCTACTCCCCTTAACTAAATCTCCAGGCCTGCCAAAAACTGCTCACTTACGAAATAGGCCTAAGCC
>JAFKAK010000524.1:70761-158735 GCA_019914995.1 Acanthochlamys bracteata
CTCCTTCGATTCCGCTTCTGCAGCAGCAGTATAAAATCTCGGTCCCTTACCTTGATGCCTACAGCTCAATTTGTTTTCCAGTGATGGACCTTTGATTTTTCTTCTTCTTGTCTTGTTTCTGAATGGCATCATAGCTACACGAGGGAAAGCGATGCTGCCCGCTCTGCCGCAAAAGGGGGCCGCTTTCTTCCCCCCAAAAATGCCAGTTCCACCATCAGGGCCCAGCAAGCAGCATAATTCTGTTCCGTCGTTTCATTCCAGCAACAGTAGTATATGGTTCAAAGCGCCTTGTTCCATCCGGCGCGCCTCCATCACTAGTATAGTGGAGGTGTTATTTGAATAAAGAAGCGCGCTCCTGTTAGTGTAACGCAGGTCTTTTTCCCGGTTGATGGATGGCCTATATCGCTTTAGAATGTTATTGTTATGTTGATGCTATATTAAATAATCTAAAAAAGTTGCTCCATTCTTTATAATTTTCTTTCTCGTACTGTGTAAACGAACTTCAAGTCAACATTGTGTCCTCAACAGGAAGCGTCACAGCCTAGGTTTGGGCCACCTCCGATGTCGATCTGCAGTAATAGTTTTCGAAAGTAGTTTTCCGAGCCCATGAGCTTTTTTCTTCCTAGCGTACGCCTCTCTTCTTGTCCCGAAATCTTAGACGAGCGACTATGCTTAAACGGCCGCTTTGCCATGGGTTTCTTTCCGCTGCTCTTTTTGGGAGGACAAGTAGTTTGACTTTAGTACTCCATTTGAGACTTCATAGGCTACTTGGCGTTAGTAGGCCTAGGTTTATCATTGGCTGATAGTCTTCACCGGCGTCTCCTCTAGAAAGGTTGGTATGTATTTGAAATCGTAACCACAAGAGGAAGACCAGTAGAATAAAAACTTCCTATCAGAAGCACGAGTTTAACGGCTTACTAAAGTAGCCTGATGGCTAGCGGAACTAAGGGAACGTCCACCGGACACCTCAATCAGAAGAGGCATAACGAACGGCATAATGGGCACCTCCCCAAGCCGGTTATCGAAAGTCCGTGGAAACTGGTCAAGAAACCATTCTTTTTTAGCCTTGTCGGATAAGTCTTTCTGGTCGACTAGTATTAGGTATCGGAAACTTTCATTATAAAGCCGTTCTCGTCAATGCCAGCAATTGGCCCAGGGTCTGCTCTTCGATGTTTGAATCTTTTTTTTTTTTTTTTTTTTAATGTACGAAATATGGCTGTTAATCCCAACCTCTGAGAGCACTCCGTCATGCAGAAATAAATAAAGTTATTCATCGGAACGAGTAAAACGAAGGGCCTATCCTAACTGCTCCTACTCCGAAAAGGACTAGCTGCGCTTTTTCCGCATCAACAGAAAAAGAAAAGGACTGGCATCTGTAATGTAAGACGTTGGGGATTGATTAGTAAGCTTGCCGGCCAAAGATTCAAGCAAGAAAAGTTTGGCTTGGATACGAAAGATAGCTATTCTTCCCATCTTCCTTCCCCATCTGCCCTGTGCTCTGAAAAAGGTTAATCAACATAATGTTCGGTCTGGGAACTGGGAAGAAGAATGAATCAAGGCTAGGCCCCCGGCTCACTGCTTTCTGCGCTTAGGAGTGCCCTCTTGCTTCTTAGAATCGACTTAGTCAGTCTCTCTCCTCCGACTGAGGCATCCTTCAAAAAGTCTTACATAATAGATAGATAGAATCGCAAAGAGTATGTTTGAAAGGCTTTCAAAGCATTGAAGGCCGGGTGAGAATAAAGAGATAGGGAGCACTCGTGGCACACTTACTATATCCGTTCGAGAAGAAAGAAGAGTTCCTATTCACCGCTACCCCTGAGTGAACAGTCGACTCAAAAGAGCAATTCAAGAGACTCTTCTCGCGCTTTCCAAAGCAAAGCTTTCCCTTAAGTTCATATTCCCCCAAGAAAGCAGCTGATTCGTTCACAGGACTAAGAGAAAAGAAAGACTAGCTGCGCCTTCTCTCCATCCTCAGAAGGAAAGTCAAATCCCAGGAGCAAGGGTACATCTTGACTAGGTTATGATTCCCATCGAGAAAGAAAAGCCCTGCCTTCAATTGATTCAATAGGACCGATCAAAAGAAGAGGGGTAAGCATTCAAAGCAAAAGCAGTCTCCCTTCCAGTAGAGGGAGGAATTCTTCTCATTATTCGGAAGTACGAGAAATTGCCTTTCTTCTTTATCGCTCGGTCAAACTCCTAAATCAGTGAATGCGGAAGTTCCGTCGCTACTTTCTAGCCTTGGTCCCTCCACTTCCATTAGGATCACTTGAATCCGACTTTCCTTCGCCCTTTGTGTCTGCTAGTGAAGTGGCAACTGGATTGCCTAGTGAAATGCTATATCGATTGTTGCTAGATAGATCAGACTAGGAGTTCCCATTGGAGTTGGAGGTGGGATAGATCTCGTTCACTTTTGAGTTTCAATGTATGCTCGATTGCAGCTATCTTGCTCAGTGGATTATTAGCCAGTAGCTTTTTATTTTATTCCTTGACCCTTTCGAGACATGGTTGAAGAAAAGGCTAATGCCCTGACTCCAACGGCGCCTACTCCTTCAAAGCCGAAAGCGTGTACCTCTCTCGATTGAACGTATGACCTAGCAGCAGACACCAGAGGCGCGAGCCCTTACTATACTATACTATACTTTCTCCCGAGGGCATGGTATGGAATAGACCACACCGTGGTTGGTCAGCATCGGTGGATCGTCTTCCCTGATTCTGGTTTAGATCCAGAGGCGATGAAAAAAGATCGTTTGTACTTGACCACCACTTCCGCGCTTCTGCTTACCAATATCGGAAAAGGTAGCCGGCTGCTAACACAGGCAAGTTTTAGCCGGGCTGATCAAATCCTCATGATTTTTTACCTCGCGATAGATTTAGAACCATCCATCGTTCGTCACCTGCAAGAGTTGGAACAAAGCGTTTTCTTATAAAATATAGTACGAAGGAGCTTTTTTTATAACTATCCATTACCGAATTCACAAAGAGAAAAAAACCATCGCTACTTTCATTGCCCGATTGATGAAGATATGCCACGGATTTCCCATCCTTAGCTAATAAGGAGAACGGGAAATGTGAAATAGCCGGCCTATGCCTATTCGTAGCCCACCCGCTCGCCTCTTGTGAAACCTTTGCCAAGGAGCTCAAGAAACCACTCTGTTTTCTCCGTTCCATTCTGGCCTTACCAAATGCTACTCATTTTCGGTGGTAGTATGAAACTCAAACCCTCCTCTATTCCCCAGCGTCCAAGCAGTCACGTGTCTCTTCCATCCGTTCGGTCCTCGCTCTCAACGAAAACTACCCGACGAAAGGAATATTGAAGCAACCTTTCGCATAGCCCTTTCTTTCTTGGGCAATTGAATTAGGAACCGGTGCAGAAGACAAGAGGGACCTAACCGCTGCATCTCATTCCTCCATAGATTGACCTCGAAACAACTCAGACTCGATGATCTCCAGATACTTACGTTGGTCAGCTGCAGCTAGCCACAACAGTGCATATGGATTCACATGCCTCCTCTTACCTTCTCTTATCTGGTGCTTTCTATGGAAAGCTCGCAACTTACGAAGATATGAAGGGATATCGTATCTTCTTTGCTGTCTTCCGCTTATGTTGGCATATTCTAATAGGAATTTTACATATCGGACCGGCCCGCATCTAGGATTCTTTAATCACACCTGGCAATCGTAGACAAAAGAGATTGAATACCAGGAAGGAATGAATTGATAGAGGCATACAACTATAAAGATCAGATGGGCCTCATCGATCAATCTCTTTTTCCTGAGGCTATAACACAGGTAAGCAGGTGCATAAGAGAGAAGTGGACATTCTTTTCTATCAACGCAGAGTAAGCATTCCCTCTATCACTATCAGTTGGTCCGATAGGAGCTATAGACTATAGTTAGTTCCTTTCCCCGCTACTCAAAACTTTCCTTTCCCTCCCTAAACCCTATAACTAGAGTCAGGTCTAGAAGGCCGAGGGCTCTTCTTTATATATTCTATTACATAAGCCCTAAAGTAGGTAGCCCCGAAGAAGTCAGCAACTTGTCAAGTCCCAGGAGTGAACCATTTTCATTTTCTGGATGCGAAGACTACTTTCTCCACGGGGCGGTTCGGTATCAAGGTTAGTAGGGAAGAACTCAGTCATTGTCTGTAATAGAAGATTGGGATAGAATAGTTGAATAAGTCCCCAAGGGAATTCCATTATCCTTATACAATCTCTTGCCTTTGCTTACTCTCTTTCCTTCTTTCTAGCTTGGCTAATGAGATGACGGTCGTTGGCTTACTCTTAGAGGACAGGTAGTTAAGTACTTACTCTTCTTAGAGAGAAGGGGATGCTTAAGAGATTGCTATGAGACTCGTAGAAAGAAGAAGGCAATAGGAAAGATTCGGCGTCCTTCTTACCCTCTTGAGAGGGAATAGTGCTGACTTTCACTTTCCTGTGAGGGAAGGAACTAGCTATTAGGACTGAAAGCTTAGTAAGGGAAGGGGAAAGGTTAAACAAACTTTAGCGTGCAAAGCAAGCAGCCAATGCGAGAAAGGGGCTAGAGCAGGGGAGAGAGAAAGAATAATAGCTATGGCTTGGGCTACTATTGAATCACTCAACACTAATTGTATAAAGAAGTGGCTATCTCCTTGTCCGTGGAAAGCATTGAAAGAAGAACACAACGGGAGGGAGTGATCGACAAGAGGAGCTCTTCCTTCTACTTGATGAAAGACTCAGACTGCCGAGGAAAAGGGAAAGAGACTGATGCTCCTACCGATAGCAGGGAATGAGACTACTACTAGCGGGACCAAGCCAAGGTTGAAAGATAAAGATCACAGGCATGTGGTGAACCATACCGAGATAAAGCAAGGCACTTCCCAAGGGGAATTGAGAGCCCCGAGACTTTGATCAATATGAATGAGGAGCAGCCTCTCAATAGTGAATAAGGCTTCCAGAGGAGTTTGAAATTCAGGGAGTAGAGCTTCTTTCAAGGGATTTTGGAACCGCTGGAATAAAACAAGTATAGTCTTAAGCGTCCTTTCTTTCTGGAAAAAGACCATAAGATAAGGGTCTTTCTAACTACAGAAAATCACTCTTTTCTTTCTCAAACATGGCGCAAAAGCCTTCCACGATGCTCGATTCCGAATCAAGCGAAGCGATCTATTAATCAAACCAGTAAGCGTCATTAAGGGACGTCTTCTTTCTTCGTCCGTAAGAAAATCAAACCAATCAGTTGTCGGCGAGATCAAAAAGAGGGCATTCAAACAGGCGGCGACCTCTTCGGGTGGGTCTCTTCTCGGCAGTCAGGGTTTTCTCCTTTGACCAACCGGTTCAATTAGTCATTTAGTCAGCCCCCGCGAAATACAAGAATGAATCAATCAAGTAAGTCAGTGTCGCAGTCAGGGGTCTAAGACACGTAAAGAAGGGTTCAATTCAATTCTTCATCGGTCGGTAAGGCAGCCAGTCAGCAGTCAGGTTGAGATGAGCAGGGACGAAACGAAAGCAAAGAAGAAAGCGGAAGGCAGTTCTAGTTGCAGACTGGGATAAGGAATGGAAGTAAGACCGTACTAAAAAAAAGAAGAAGAAAGAATCAGGGTCCGATCTGCCGGTCATATGAGCGAGTGGGCGGCTATGAGTTAGTTGGCTTCCCTTTCTTTCATGATAGAGTCTCTAAGAGAGAATGCGAGGGTTCCGCCTGAGTGGATTGAGTCTTTGAGTCAATCTTTGACTCATAATACCGCAAACTTACATAACAGGGGGACGAACGTTTTCCTTGACTGAAGTGGTTGGGCACGCGGGAGTGGCTTTCCTACTTTACACAGTTTTTGTGGCTAGGAAACTTCAAGAGGAAGGAAAACTCAATCAATTAAGAGAAATTCATAGCTATCTCCCGCGGACAAGGGATACTAGATCGTAGACTATCTCCCAAAGCCTCATAGTTGTCTTTCGTTGTGCTAGCCCTCATCAGGGAACCTTAGTGTAGACCGTTCGATCGACCGACACCGCGGAAGGTTCATAAACTTTTTTTTCCAGCTCCGTTCGGGAAAAAGCCCAGCCCGAGAAATGAGAATGGTCTACAATGCTCCGAAAGAAGATCATAGTTCATCTTTAGAAAGTCTCTAGGTACCAACGATGAAACTTCGACTAATAACGAGAGGTACGAAAGCAAGAAGCCTAATGAAGGCTCGATGCTTTACAATTTTTAGTTAACAATAAGGCTTGAAACTATGTTATAGATAGCGGGGGTTGAAAGGCAGGGTTAGTATGATACGCCTGTGAAAGTGCGAGAGTCTGGTTTTCTTTCACAGTTCCAATTCCCGGTGTGGTTCGGAATCCAGTTCCAGTTATCGCATAAGCCCAATAAGACACTTGAGGATGTCACACCACTTGATAGCCGGGAAGGAGGAGTAGCTCCCGCCTTTGAATCCAATGCCCCGATAAAAGCTCATACCTGAAAGTCTAGTTATTTCATACCTGAAAGTCGAGTTGCGAAGCAACGGAGCTCAACCTTGCTATCTGACTGGCCTTACTACAGAAGGAATTTTTCCCTGCCGCAGCTTGGTCCAGCCTCGTATCGTACGTAGGTGTCTCCTATACCAGTGCAAGCAAGAATGTAAGCTGGAACTGGTGATGGAACTTGAAAACAGGAGACTCGTTCTTGTAAGACCCGGTCAATGAGTTTTAAGCTGATTCGATTAGCTGCTTTCTATAGTGGGCTCGCTCCGATCTACCTTTCCTCCAACAGGAAAATCGAGGGCACTTCAGGATCAGACTGGATACAATGGCTTACAGGCTAGAGACAAAGGGATAATAGGCTTCAACTGCCAAGTCCTTTCCCTCCCGGCTGGACCCAAATTTTTCTTGCTTTAGACTTGGATTTCTTTCCAGGTATTCTTTCTGGCTGGCTAGATTTATTGGTCCTTACCTTTAAACTGGAACTTTTTTTTATGGAAGCTAGACAGTAGGAGGTGGTGCTCAATAGATAGGGAAGGAGTGGTTTACTTGGGAGCTCTAACGAAGCGAGAGGTTTGGATATGGATATTGAAACTCGCAAAAATAAAGGTTTCGCCAGGAAAGGTTCAGATTGAGAAGCCGTTGCGCTAATTAGTTCGATTTCTGGGTCTGCAAGAGAGAAAGTCGCCTAACGATTGGGAAGATAGCCTTGGAAAAGATACTACGCTCGGTGCCTTCACTTCAATAAGGCTCGATGTTCATTGGGTTCAGCTAAAGGCAGATTCGTTTTTCATGGTTAGGACATGTGTCACACACTTTTTTGCCTTTATGTCATGGACCAGAAAGGTGCGATAGTCTTGAAAGAGTTTATCGGTGCCTTAAGTGTATGCTGTGGAGGCTTTTTCCCTTGTTAGGAGACCTTTGGCCTTCACTTCATTTCGTACTCCAATACACAAGCGATTGACACTTGAACTAGTCTTTCATAGAGAAAGGGATCTAAAGTCCAGTCTTCAAGTAAAGAACCCGCCATCTATCTAATAGAAGTTTTTACCCTTGTTGCTAGTTCTCAAGCCTGCCAGTTCTTGTGATAGTTACAAGCTCGTTCGCTAGTCTCAGTCCCAGTTGTTGTGTAGGGCTTCTTTCTAAAAGGTAAAGCCAATCAATTGAGGGAACTTGTAAAGACTGTTTTTATCAAAGGTGCGATTCTCTCCTCTTACAATAGCCTGTGAGAATGCCAGTGCCCAACTATTCTGTCCCGATCTTAAGCTTAAGTAAGAATGATAAAGGGTGTAATGGTTTGTCTGGGAGGCAATAAAAGCAGAAATCGCCATCACCAGTCATGTTGTAAGGGTCGATGAAATTGAGGTCTAGTTTCAACAAGGAGACTATTTTGTCTACCTCTTTCGTAGAAAGAATGCCAGTCGCGGTCGTTTTCTTTTCACGTTTTTACTTTGTTGTAAAGGGCGTAGCGGGAAGGAAAGGAGAGCTGAGACTTCGCAAAAATAGGCCTGACTTGCAAGTAGATTAGATCCAATCTGGTCTGAAAGTTTTCTGTGGTGGGGGAATCCAGTTGAAGCAAGGCCTCAAGCAAGGACCGGGTAGTACCCCTGTAGTAAGAGTGCATACAGTAACTATAGGACAGTCATATTTGGTTGTAAGTACACCAGGTTCAATTACATCCCTTCCTATAGTATAACTCGAGTTCAACCCCTATCTATAACATAGTTTGTTGCATCCCTTATTTATAATTTAATTGGAGGCTAAAGGAAGAGGCAAGATGGCTGGCATCCCTTAAACAGGCTAAATCCCTCGTTTATTACTTTCTTCAAGACTTTAGCTTGATTCTGTTTCCAATGAATACTCAATTATCACCTCACCGATAGTGCAGATCAAGGGATCGACGCCCATAAGCACGATTTCCACGAATCAGGGGCTATCATACCTGAACATTTGCTCTAAGAGCATACTGGGAGGCATCTTTCACCGCACCGGCACTTTCCCGTACAATGCTACTTGAGCTTTGCAACTCGACTGCCAGGTTGGATGAAATTGAAGTTGAACTCGCCGTTAACCTAACCCAATTACAGATAAAAACTCTCCTGCGCTGAGGACATACGAGCCCAAAACCTCTAGGTGGAAATCCAATAAAGGTAGGGGAAAGAACAGGATTTCCCTACTTCCTGGATTTCCCTCCTTCCAACTAAACTCTTGAACCAAAGAGACTTGCAACCCGACTTCATGGGAGAGGGTACCTTGCGTACTGACTAGCTTTTCGGGTAAAAACGGTCCGGCTTGGCTTACAACTGGGTACTGGAGCGAGAGGTATGGGAAATAGCTAAACCAGTCTCGCTATTTTCTCTTAATTTAAACAATTTCTATAGTTCCATACTTTCCTAGAGGAGTGAGTTGGAGAGGAGAAAGACTGGAAAAGTTCTCATCACCACTGTCCAAAAAAAACGATTGCAAGTATTGCAAGTAATAGTCTCTCTCAGGGCTAATGGAGTACGGGCGAGACTACCGCGTTAAAAAATTCATATGAAAGAAGAGAAGACGATTGAATCAGACCAAAGGTATTATACAACCTCAAAACAATCGACCGATTTCGTGGCGGAACAGAAAGAAGAGGCGGGGTAAAAGGAATATTCAAAGTAGGCACTTGAACTTCCAAAGGAAAACCGGACTAAAGCACTGCAACTGATACCTGCTACTTTATTGAATGGAAAGCTTCTACTTCAATTACCATCCAAGCCTTTGAGTTGAAACCGAAATGAAACCCCTATCGTTTCAACCTAAGAAAGCAGAAAGAGGATTTCCCACTGTTCCATCTCGTGCTTTACTTGAAAATCGGAAACGGGCTTCATACTTACGATATTGCTTTCGTGCGAACAACTGGAGATAAGGGTAAGGGAGTGAAAAGTATTGCAACCATTTATACGAGGGTTTTTGACCCCGGTCAGAAGTGTTAGGTCGTAGCTTGAAAATAGGGCTTTTCTTCTTAGTGTTCCAATGAATATAATATGACACGAATCGACCCTTCCTTGATCACTCTCGGGAAAATACTAGTTTAAGGTAAAATAAAGTACTGGTAATCTAGCTTACTTAAAAAATACCCCGGGTATGGGCTTTCAACAGGCATAGAAACTTAGGGACTATCATCTCAGGGACTCTCTTTGGCACTCGCTACTTTCTAGAAAGAGGAGATGTTGGCAACTATAAAGACTGAGTGAGGGTAGGGCACAGGAAATCGGGGTTTAATCTTGAGGAAGCGAGCTACTGTCACTTTAGTCTGGAAAGGGAATGGGGAATACAGGAACTGGTTAACCTTCAATGCCCGTAAAGAAAATTTCTCTTCCGACTTTTACTTTATCAAGTTTATCGAAGGAAGCCTAAAGCGTCAGCCCTCAAGCAGGAGCAGGATAGGATGTCCTGAAAACCCGCCCAGTCGACATCGCCGCAGCTGTGAAAGTTGGAGGGACGAGGGGATAATAAAAAAGAGCAGGATTGGAATGCGGTAGTTGTCTCAGCATCTTGTCATTATCTAACTTGCTCCAAATTGAGCTAATTCTGGCTTGTGAAAGTTAATCATCATACCTTCCTTCCGGTTTCCTTTACCACCTTACCTGTGAAAACAGGACTATCGCTTTCTGGATTCTCGAAAGCCTAAATCCCTCACTCAAGCTGGAAAAAAGAACAATCACTGTATTTGGCATGCGAGACTGGCTAAAAGAGACAAAAAAATAATCGTTGACCTCGCAAAAAGATCAACTTGTAACATTTCCTTGTCTTTCTGCTCCTTCAAATTCCAGTGATATTGGTGCTCGCTCCGGTGCTTATAGCTTCGTGAATCTAAATCACCATCTCAAGATGGAAGATATCCTGTTGGTTTGCCCCTTGTCCCCCTATCTATATCTAATTCTGGCTGAAACATACAGCAGGAAGTTCAGTGGTGCAACAGATTCTATTCTGGGAGGCTAAAAGGGCTAATGCTCGCCCCTATCTCTCATGGGAGTCAGATCGGCTTTCCTTTCCGTTCGGACTAGTCTAACTTGAAAGCTTAAAAAAGCGGTTTTCTGTACCCTCGGTGCCTGCTCTTGCTTGTCTCTACTACCTTTCCTCCCTGACTTCGGGCTCTTGTCCCACCTGAACCTGACCCTCACTCTCAAAGATCTATTGCTTGCTCTGGTCGACGAAGCCTATTTTCGTCTTATTTATTCCGTATGGTCGATAAACAACAAGACTGGATTTCGGTTGGCTTGAAACTGTGACTTTAGTGAAGTCCTACACCCTGCTGCTTCACTTTGGGAATCTATTCGTCAAGTTTGGAGAGGAAGCCTTTCCATAGAGGAAGTCATGATGGGTAGGACTGCACGACTGGTTTCCGGTCCACGACTTGGCTTACCCCAGAGACAAAAGGCGGGATTTCGCACTTGTTGACCGTTTTAAGAAATCCTCGTGTGTAAGAGGATCCCTTTCGACGGGAGCAAACTATTCATTCAGTAAAATACACCTGACCCAAGAATTTTCTCAACTGATCTACTACTCTACAAAAGCAAAAAGCCAAGATTGCATTGTGGCTCATCACTCCGGTCGGTCCCACTAAAGCTCTTTGACGGTTGGCTTGGATAGGAAAGCTATAGCTCGGCTCGATCAGCTCTTGAACCTAACCCGCGGGGACTGAAGCTATTTCGCTTTCAGGGAAGCGAATTAATTATCGAAAACCATAACCGAAATGTGGACGGTGACACGACTATTATGCTATGCGTACTGACCCATGATTCGCTGTCTTTCCATGGTCGATCCTCCAACAAACAAAACGGAAGGAAGGATCCTTTAGTTACGTTACGAGACTTGTAGCACAATTGTTTCTGCTTCCCTGGAATGGAGATTTCTCTCTTTGTCACAGCGCTATTGCTCTATAGCGAGCTTTTCCTTCAGATGATGAAGTGGTCGATCGAGTCCAATATTCAAAACGAGACTTCTAGTCTTGCCCTAAACTCTAAAACCTCGCGTGAAAAGCAAAACCCTGATTCTTTATCTATATCTGGAAGGTTTTGGTCTTTATCTAGCTCGTAGTCAAAAGAAGGAGATAGTCTCGTTAGTTAACAGAGAAGTAAAGAACTACGCTACTGGGCTACGAAACCAGGTACTGACGGCCGGCCTAACCACTACCGATTGCCTCATGTGGACTGGCTCACTTCACTGGTCGGGAAGACGGAAAAAAAAAGGGTAGGATTCCTTTTTTAAGGAGAGGAGCCCTAAGTCCACGGCAATCGCTACAAAAGTTGTCAGGTGATGGGTAGGGTCACAAATGCCCTTGTACTTGTTGAACTTCGGTACCTTCATGCCAGAGAGTATGGTGACATCCGAAGCAAAAATCCCTGAACCCAGGGAGGTGGTGGCACTAACAATAGCCCGGACCCTTTCTTCCAGGTCTTCTTCACTGTACACAGGGCGACGTCCAATCCCGGACCTCAGAATAGATCTTGTGGCGCATGGAAGGGGGTGCGATATGCCGGAGTGAATGTTGGGTTCTGAAACGTCCCTGATCCAACCTACTTTTTTTTTTTCGATGTCCCTATTCTTTTATTTTATATGGAGTAATCAAAAGGGCTCAGAATCTGACCACAGTCACAGGTACCCACTTCCGTGCTCGTCGGTTGACTCCCCTGGTATCACAAACGTGCATTTCCCTTATGCATGCAGCCGCTTCACTTTCAAACATGCGAATAGCTTATAAAAAGTTTTTTTTATCCTTCCTTCTTCGAACCTTTTGGTATGTATTGCCCCCTAACTATGTTAGATCAGATCTCAGATCCACCGGACGAGAAAGTCAATTCCGCACTGCTGCTGAGTCGTCGGACTTATCTACCTCAGGCATTCTCTTTGAATTTCCGTTTTTTAATTGCGTTGGGGGAAATCTACCAAAGCTAGGCAGATAGATAGACTCCTTTCCCGCTGCTAAGGGAGAGCAAGAAAAAATAGAAAATGATTGTTTCCAGCGCCCCTTTTTTTTTGCAGGTACTAAGAGTCCTCTCACTACCAACCAGCAGACATCATCATCTGGCTGGGTCTTGCCGGTATCAACAACGAGAAAAAACAACCAAATGGAAACAGCAACTAACTATGGCTCTTGGCCCAGACAACGTCCTAGGCGTAGGGGAGATCAGAGCAAGAGGGAAGGCCTAGACGACGACGCCCGTCCTGGGCTGCAGTAAGTAGATCGAGAGGTCGTTCCGCCCCTTGTCCCCGAAGATGGGTAATATGTTCTCATACAATGTTGCTCCAACTTTCTTCGTCAGGGCCTAGCTGGCGAGCGATCCCAGTCTGCGGCAGAGAACAAGACAGCAAGCGAGCGTACCTTTGTTCGCTTCTTCTCCACCAAGCACGGAAGTTTAAGGATAACTGTAGGTCGGTGGCTACCTAAGGAAACTCCGATTCGATCCGCCCCCCGGCTGGGAGGCATCTACCTCATCCCGATCACAAGGAGAGGTTCACTATGATGGGGGGTAAGGTACTTGAATTCGATCCGTTCCGAGAAAGGGGACCATCCATTTTATTGCGGCATGCTCCGATCATTTACGGATTCGCAGGGGGCCTCAGGCCCTACGACGTTTACTTACAATGACAAAGCGAAACAATTTGAATTGAAAATAGTAGTCTATCATTGGTGCGAAGCGGCTTTGCTTTGCCCCGGGGAGCGAAAGGTTATACCCTAGTAAAGTAAACGAGGGTCTTCCCCCAACCTTGTTACTTTGCGTAGCGTAGTAGAATGAAGGCTAGGCACCGACGCTCTCTTATCCCTGCGGCCTAAGGCTAACTCGCTCGCCTACTAAAAAGAAATAGTAGGCGAGGCTAGGCTAACTCAGCCTAGGACTTCGACTGTACTGTAGTGGGCTTTCATCGCCTTTTCCTTTTTGCTTACCGCCCTTTCTCATGTTCTTTCATTCATCAAGTAGGCGAACCCGGTTTAGTAGCGTTGACAAAGAAGAACAGCCGGGAAAAAGACAGCTATAATATGGAATATATAGGCCAGCTTGACAAGCTACCTTTCCTCTTGATCTGAGGTGCGAAGAGAAAGATCTATCTCTTTTTTGTTTACTTCCACTTCTCGATCCCGGCCCGACACCGACCAGGGCCCTCTTGTTGATGAATGAAAGAAAGGGTTGTTGAGCCCTAGCCCTGTAAGTCCACACCTGTGTAGAGTAGATCGTTCAACACCTGCGGCACAAACCCATTTTTGACCAATTGGTCCGTCTATCATAGGCGACCGAACGGCCGCCCCCCCTAATTACTGGACCGACCTGCTATAATAATTCCATAAACACCTAGCGAAGATATGGCAAACAAATAAAGCAGCCCTATGTTCGGATCTGACAATACCATACCATAATCAAAAGGTACAACGGCCCGAGCGACCAGACTTAACATAAATGTAGCCACTGGAGCCATTCTAAAAAGGGAGAAATTAGCACTACTTGGTGAAATAGGTTCTTTTAGAATCAATTTCGAACCATCTGCTAGAGGTTGTAACAATCCGAACGATCCCACTACATCAGGACCCTTTCGACGTTGCACAAAAGCCATTACTTTACGTTCAGCTAGCACTAAAAAGGCTACTCCTAGTAGAAGTGGTAGAATTAAACCCAGTATTTCCGCTGGAACTGCAATGTACGTTTTCGATTTTCTATTCACTCATGATCGGGTTTGGTTTGGGCGACCCGATATGGATATTTCACTGTTGATCTGGCCTGGTCGACCCAATCAACATATTGAAGGATGGGACCTTTTCTCGAAAAACTCCGGATCCCATTTGAAGATGGTGCATTAACGAATCCTCTTATGTTACTTCGAATGGCCGCCCGCCTCACTTGACTGAGCATAAGCTAACCTTTGCGAAAGCTCTCTCTTCGCTTCGTCTCTCTGCTCTCTTCGTCCTCGGGGACTCTTTCCGTTAATTGCGGCACGTTCTTGTACCCAATAGGTTATCTCTGGAATGCCGTCGATCTCCGCTTTGATCTCCTCGGTTTTCTTCTCTCTCTCTCTGATGGTGCTAGTAGATTTTGTTGATATGATGATTATTCACCATGTTGTCCATTGTTCTCTCTTCGAGTAAGAGATTCTCACTGAGAATTGTCCATTCGTTCGCTATGCACGTTCCGTGATGACCTTCGAAGTCACCTTTGCCTTTTTGACTAAAGCAGCACTGAGTCTTGAGAGGGAGAGGAAGATTTTTCCAATCCCCTCAGTCGCCGGGGAGGAAGAGAGGGGAGACACTGAGGTCCCCGCTCGATAGAAAGCTTGACTTTTCTCACTAACAAAATCGTAAATGGGTTCAGCTCTCACCTGGCTCGAGCCCTTAGGCTTTTACTGAGTACCATTCGTTCTTCACTCTACGCAATTACACGTGAGAGCTATAGCAAGTCAATCTGGCTAGACCAATATCCCTTTCGTTACCTTCCAGCCGCTGGTCGACCGCCATTCTCAACCATTTTGCCTTCCGTCCCGTGTCAGCCTCCCGTACCGTACCGGCCAGCTTTCACTTACGTTAGGGCTCACTTGCCTCCGGTGGCAGACAGTGTTAAAGGCAGTCTCGCAGGACAGAACGAGCACCGCACGTGACGACGAATGGGATGTTTAGCCATTAACGCAATGAGGCTTAGCCTCAAGGCCGGTGGGGTCCCAAGGCCCACTGGGGAGGTCTTAGTCGCACACTGAGGATAGGAGCATAGTGGAAGTTGGGCGGCATCAATAAGGCCGGTCAGCTCTACATCACCTACGCTATTTGCGACGCTGACATGATGATAGACGCTTCTTGATAAAGACAATGTGAATGACCTCATCAATGCAATTTTCATTGCTAACATGCTTTTTTTCTTCGATACTGCTGCTTTCTTTAACAATGTGATCATGGTCTTTCTTGTTGAAAGCTTCCGCTAGACCGAACTGGATTGTATGCCGTGGACGCCACGCTTTCTATCTTGAACTTTTCGCAGAAGCGGTAGAAGCGGGAGTTGATGAACTTGGGATCCGTTGTCGTGGACGAAGCGTCTTGGGACCCCGAAGGGGTACACAAGATTCGTCTGACGGAATTTGATGAAGTCTGTTGTTTTTACTTCTTTCAGAGCGAGAGCTTCGGGCCATTTGGAGAAGTAGTCAGTCACTGTCAGAATGCATTTGTGTCCTTTTTTCGAGGGTGGCTTAATAGGACCTACTACATCCATTCTCCACCTTTCGGCCAAGAGGCTATGGTCGGATGTAGCAACAATTCTTACGCCTGGTGGATGAAGTTCGCGTGGTATTGGCTCACACCTCCTGGCGTATTCCAGCGAGTGAAGGATCATGATCTGGTCTTTGTCAGTCGTTTGGAAAGCCATCATCATAGTCAGGTCAGTTCCAAACTAAATCAGATAGTTGTCGATCCCGAAACGAAATAGTTCCCCCTTATGGCTACCGCTTAGTAGAACGGTTGGAGGTGTTGAAGCAGTTCGGTAAGCTAAGGGTGAGGCTGGTCGTCGCTTTAGGTTTAGTTTAAATCGACTTCCTCTTTGGTTAGGAGAATGACTTTATAATGCAACCAAAGGCCCCTGAAGTAATTCGTTCAGGACATATTCTCGACAGGTGCCTCTACTGAGCGTCGATTTACTGGAAGCGAAAACATGTTGTTTGACGGTCGGTATTTTCATCAAATCTCTTCCCTCGTCGAGGCTGTTGTTAGAAGTCTCAGTTAATGACCTGCCTGAAAGAGAGTCACTGGGGAAAGATGAGGCCTGCCAGGGCGGGCCCCCCTTTTTTTAGCTTCCCTTCCCAGGTGAGAAATCTATCTCTTTGGTCTTGTTAGCGAAACCCTAATTTTTTAAGTATCGCATCTGGGATCAATATATCCCCTCACCTTCCTAGGTGAGACATTCTCGCACTTCTCTTTCCAGCTCTTTGGAGTGCCGGTCAATGACCTTCCAGAGAGTGACTCATAGGTTTAGGGATAAAGACCCCCGCTTCGGTTAGAGTTCCGGACCCATCTCGATGAAGAATTTACAAGTGCTCGGTGGAAGATCTTCTTCTTCGGATCTAGTGACAGTCAAAACGTGGCTTCTAGGTCAATTTTGAGGCATGATAGAGGTCCTCTATGAACGGAATTCGATTGACAAGGGAAGGACTCGATTCCGGGACTATGAAAAGCCAATTCCTTGTCCTCTACCCTACAACATAAAACGAATTTCTTCTGGGAGCAGAGACGGAACATGAATGAACCGCTCTTGCTTATTGATTCTGATTCAGGGTGAGAGGTGAAGTCAAATGATGAAATGTTCTCTGTGAATCTGAAGTGTGGAATGGAAGTTTAGGAAGTCAATCCTTCTTTTCCGGTAGGCGAGCAATTCGGCTGTCGGCTTTTGTTGGAGCCGAGGAAAAAAAAAAAGAAGTTCGGTAGTTGCCTTTATATCGTAAGAGAAAGCGTTGTCGCTTCAGCCCTTTCCGAGGCCATAGAACACATTTCTTTCGGTACACGCGCACACACGCATACACGCATAAGGCCTTCTTCCCTTAAACCAAGCTACCAAGTAGTTTAGTTTGGTCCGAACCTAGCTTATTAACATTCTCAAGAATACCTTGAAGCGGCAGAGGAAGTTAACACAACCTTTATGCTCAACACCGGCTAAGCGCTTTCACGCCGCTTTGCAAGCTCGGTTCCACTCAAGGAGCTAGCCGAGCGAACGATCATTCGAGTCAAGACAACCATTCGGGTTGTCCGGAGCGGGAACACGGGAAAGACAACTCTGCAAGCCAGGAGAGAAGAAGATGTACATGAAAGCAAGCGGCCAGGGATTACATGGGAAAAAGAGACTTTGCGCAAGAAAGAATAGATTAGTCTCGGAATCAGCACAAGGAGAGATTTTTCCCCACGAGGGCCAAGGAAGACCTTAGGCCAATGTCTTCGATGTCTAAATTTCAGACTGATATACCTGAGACAGATCAGGTAGATAAGAAGAAAGGCATCATTCATCATTAGACAAAGAAATGTTTTTCTCAGGAATACAGAATGTTAGCAAGGAGCGTAGCGTAGCCTTTTTCCTCAAAAATTCCATAGGAGTTGAGAGTTAGAGTAGATTAGGAGCAAGACTTCCCAGGTCAAGTGAATTGCGTAGCGCTTTGATGAAAAGTGTCTCTATCCCACTCTGAAAAAAGCCTAAATCGGATGTCCCTGAGGAAAGCATGCTGGTAATGCCGCATCGTCAGGGATAAGCGGAGTAAACTCAATTCTCCTTGATTCCAGTATTCTGAATTCATTTTTTTGAATGAATGAGAGGTGTTCAGGAATTTTATAGACAGTCACCAGTGCAGTCTCGAAAGATTCATTCATGGAGGCAAGTTCCAACAATTAGTCATTTTTGTCCGCCCTAGTATATTATTTTTCTTCTTTGAGGGTTCCATAATTTGCATACTTTTATCTGGAAATGGCTCTCAGCGATGAATTTGGATCAGTCATGTTTGAATGGATCGAGGAAACACGTTAAAGGCAGTTAATGCTTCTGATGGAAAACAAAAGAAGGACCTTGCCTAGGTCCGGCATCCATCAAGGGAGTAGAAAAGGAACCCCCCGTGGGTTCATCAGGTGATAAAGCAAGAGGACAAGAGGCGGGTCCATTGTCCTTCAAAAGAGAGGTAGCACTAGTTTTCCCAAGACCAAAAAAAATAAGGTCTATCATCAAAGCAAGCAGCATCCCTGTTAGAGATCACATCACCAAACAAACGAAAAAGATCCAAACCATCAAAAAACGGATCGACCGGGGGGAAAAAGACATCCTCATCTTCTAGAGCCCACCTAAAGAACTCAGCGGCCATACAGTCATCCTGGTCGGCGCTCGACGCCGAAGCAGGTCTTGACCCTTTCCTAGGTCGCTGACTCTCTTATTTGGGGTAGAATAACAATATAAGACCTCAATTGATATTACCAAACACCGTTGGGTGACCCTTTGAAGATGCCATAAACCTTTTCTTCCGCTTAAGATTTTCTAACCTTAACAAAATGTTTTTTGTAATCCGTCTATCCTTTCTTCTTCAGAAAGACCTAGTTAGTCCACCTGATTGATCCTACAGTCAGCATCGGGGGTATATATAATCCCCTGGCTTTCTATGCCTAAAACTTTCCTAGGCTGATCCCGCATGATTTTCCATGCTTCCCTGCTGGGTTGATACCATCTATCCGCGGTTTAGATCTTTTCCTGCTAAGCTTAAGACACAAGGCAAGTCGGGTCTTCTTTTCTTCGAGTGATAACGGTATGACCAAAAGGGCGAGACCAAGGAGTATTGATGTATAGGACCGAAACATGGGTGGAAGGAGCCATCCCCATACTCTCCCTCTAGTGGCACGAACTGACTTCCTACTTCTAGGGATGGCATGAAGCTCACGTTCGTTCTCACAATCTGCGGCCGGTTGAACTTCGGCATTGACCTTCACAATAGAATCTCAGAACGGAAACTTTCAACATTGAAGGTATGTGGAGGATCCGGACTCATGCAACCAAGGCCTTCCAAGGAGTAAGTTGAATAAAGTGAGGAAAGGGCTGACCTTGAAGATGGTACTGAGGATCAAAGGGCTTACTTGGAAATTGGCAATCTGCCTGCCTCTTGCTGGCCTTCTCGAGTTATCATAAGCCGTGATGTACACGGGAGAAGGAGCCAGTTCTCAGAAATGTCAAGGGCGCGCAGCGTGGATAGAGGGCATATGTTGAGGGTTTTTTTAACTCGAGAGATAGAACGATTGCCGATAATAAAAGTTCAGTTCAGGGCTCTGATATGGGAAGATAGCTTTCCAAGAGGTAGGTCATCATCTGAGAAGGATATTGCCATCCGTGCAGTGAAAATTCCTACCACAAACTCTAGGTCAGTAGGGTTCTACAGGTACCTGGGCATCGGCCAATAACTTCTTGAAAACTTCCTGGTGCTTAGGAGAGGTTTGTAGGAGCTATAGGATGGATATAAAGGCTTGAGTCCTATTGACCTAACAAGTCATAAGTTGTTTGCGTCAGGTCTTATGGCTCTCTCTCTTTCTTGTTGTTCTCGTTGTGCCGTGTGCTCAGGATGGGAGTATCCTACCTGACCTCAGGATTGTCCTAAGCAACTGGTTAGCATTTGCTATGATAGGCGGGAGCTTGGAATAGTAGAGTAGAGGCTCAATTCTCAGAGGTGATAAGTAGATTTGTCCCTCTGGACACGGCTTGACCTGGATGGGAGGAGTCCTTGGTTGAAGGGTTATGGAAGTAGAGCAGCATGCTCCAATGGTGAAGCAACCTGAGCTAGCTGGCCTGATGAAGCTATTGAAGGAAGAGGGAAGAGAGAATAGGAAAGAAAGCAATCGACTCTCTTTCTGAGGGACAGGCTCTATTCAGTACCTTTGCGTATGCCTTGTCCTTGCCTTGGATTAGCGAGTCCTTTCCTTCCAACTCTTAGGTATCAAAGTCCTGGCCTTGAAGTCTGAGAATCGATTCGGTCTGTGCTTTAGTTAGAGAAAGATGGGGTCAAAAGGGATTGATCAAAGGTGAGGAACAAGAAGGAAGGGCGGTCTTTCGTATGGCAAAAAGGGCCCAGTCGTCTTTCGCTTCCCAAGACGTAGGAAAAGATAGAACAGAACCAAGCGGACTTTCCACCCTAACCTCAGACTAAAAAGTAAGCATCGTCGTTAGTTGCGAAAATTGACTCTAGGCTTTTGTGGTGTATGTGATCTTCCTGGACCTGAACAACCTTGTTCTTGGGTTATGGGGTCCTGAAAAAGATCGTTAAGTCAGTTAGTTGATAGAGAAACCTCTGCCCAAAGGTCTTCATAGAGGCGGAAACCTGAGGCGATCGATCCTTTTCCTTTCTTCCTGTAACAACTGCTTGTTAACTAATCAGTGAGAATGGCCCTAGAATATTAAAGAAATCATGTTGAGAATGCAGGTACAGATCAACTTTAAATGCCTAGTTTCCACCTCCTTCGTGATTTTTTCCTTCTGATCGATCAGTTGACGGAGATTCTCACGGATTGACATTTCCATATGTGGGTCCATTGAGAAAGACTTTTGTTGCTTTGATGCTAGCACCTAAACCTGTGGGTTGGTTGGATGGATGACCAGGGTATATAGTTTGTGGTACGGCTTGCTCAGCATGGTTCCGACCAGCAAGAAGATGTTGCTTGTTGGATACAACAGGATCAATAGGGTTAAAAACTAACTCGAGCAGGGCATAGCTAGTAGTGAGTCAGCCGCATTGATAATGGGTGGTGTATAATAGATAGTTCCTCTGTGTCTATTGATCGCGAGAGCTGGAATCATCGCTCGTTGTGCAGAGCATTCTTTTCAGCTAGAAAGCGTAATGTTTCACTGAGGGTCTTTTCCAAACGGGAGGACTTGTTGAGCGATCTATCGGCCATTGGAAGGGAAGATTCAGATCTTGGCCTAATTGGTATTTTAAACTATCCATTTCCCGCCCACCTCCCTCAAGAGGAATATCCCTTTCAATTCACCAGATGCGGACTCGTATGCTTCGTAGTAAAAACCTTCCTTTATCGCAGGCAAGCTCTCCTCTGTTTCTGTATGCTTGGGTGAATGCCATAAGCTGATTTATCCTTTATGGTATGGAAAAACAGGAAGAAAGGGTCGACCAATCTGCGATTCCCTTTGTCGACTATAGCACAACATTAACGACATGAACTCGACTAGTACACGACTATAGCTCGACTAGCGAAGCGTAGCAGAGGAAGAGATGAGGTCGACTAGTTCCTTGATCAACTATCCCTTTTTTTGCTTTACTATATGGCTCGTAGAGAATTATTCTTTTTTTACTTTCTAAAGAATAGTGATAGCAGTTGGAGTCAAGGGCCAGGATACTTTCACCTGTACTTGATGGAGGGCTAAAACATAAGGATTCTGTGGCCCTTTCCTTTCGATTTTTTACGGTTACTCCATGAGTTGAACAACCACCGAAAGCACTTTCTGAAACAGAAAGAAAGAGATAAAAAATAGCTCATCAGAAAGACGGTACCTTTGTATGTAGGTAGTTGAAGACGTCTTCTTGATTGGAAGAAAAAGGAAGAGCCGCAGCCGACCGTTCACTAGCTGATCACTCTTCCACTGAACTCTTTGCGTTAAATAAATCCCTAGAACAATGCGTATCGAGCGAGACATTGATGGTGGGTGATCAAAGGGTAGACATTGCTTCTTCAGAAGCTAGGCTAGATGAGACCGAGATATCTACAAATAGAAAGACTTGACTTTTCCTTTTGCCTCTGTGACCTATTTGCTTGACACCGCTACCGCGGTTTTCGCTTTTGAAAAAGAGCGGCAAAACAAAGATCGCCAAAATCAGAGTCGCTCCCAAAACAAACTCAACATAGTAATAGGAAGATGGGTCGTCTAAGATCTGAAGTTTTCTTCGCAATAGCGAAATCAAAGATCTACACAAGATGTTCCAACTTTGCTGAAGTGTCTGCAACAAACAACTCTCAAAAGGAAGATGTTGCCATATCAGCTGCTTCGCTTTCATTTTCAAAGGCGAGAAGAAAGACGAGGTCCACTAGCATAGCAGCTTTCGCTTCAGCTTGAGCAAGAATAGGTCAAAGATCGACAAAGGTCCAAGAATCACCACTTCCGCAACTGGACTCTCCAATTGCAATCGATCCAAAGTCAGGTTATTTGCAGATTTGAGACATTGAAAACTCGTTACTGACATTCACCTTTCGTCATAGGCCTATGTGGACACTGATAGATCCGCTAGAAAAGAAAGACGTTTGACATTCCATCTGAATACTCACTACTCAGTAGAGAACTTTGACAAAAAAAAGAACCAATCAAAAAGTTCGGTCAAGAAGTTATGTCAACTCAAGCCAATGTTCAAGCCTGATGCTGACATAGATCTTGCTGGGCTTCCGCTTATGCTTACTCAGTTTCTCACGATGACGCTTCGTTATAGGATTTCGCAGACTCGTCTGACTACACTTCTCGTTTTAGCAATTACGCTAGAGAAGAAGCAGCATCTGGTCTAGCTTGGCTGCGCCTCAACTAGATCCACTCAAAACAGTCTGATTATCGATGAGAACAGAATTCGAAGAAAAATGAAGGAATCTGAGATGGTCAAAGAAGATGCCTTGGTCCAGAGAAATCCACCTTGTCTCTAATTAGACGAGAAAGATCCACGTCGAAGACAGATGTTTGAATTGGCGAATTCCCAATCAAAAACGAATCTCGAGTCTCTCTCTATCAGACATATGCCCAAACATAGACGACGACAGACTTGGCTAGATCAAGATCACATAGGCCAGCGAAAAGATAGAGACTTGGTTGGCTCGCACATCTTTCTTTCCTATACTAACTACGCATGGTACGCCCTATGATTGGTCTTGCCTTGATCTGGATCTGGACTCTCGGGGTCAAGAATCCCATTTGAATATGCACGACTGGCTATTGGCCTATCGAGGAAACTTCCAATTCTTTGCAACCTAATTTGTGAATCAAAAGCGGTATTGACAGCACTTGAGCTCATACTCGTGGAAGGGAATGTGATGGACGGAAAAGAACTCCACTATATGCTTTTTTCGTTTTCGAGGCCTAGTAGCGAGAAAAAAGAAAAGACAATAGATCATTCAAAAAATGAATACAATACGTTGGTACCAGCCGAAACTCTCGGTTTGTGATCCTCGTTCGCTTCTTAAACTCTCCTTCATCCTCGTGAACTTGAAAAGGCGATCAAATTTCGCCTGTCAAAGAAAGTGCTACCCTTATTCATAGGTTGGCTCTATGATTCTTTATGAGCCTTTTTCTCAGTGCGATTCTCTTCAGTTCCAACGGAAAATCAAGTCAAAAGAAAAGGAGGCCTCTCATGGATAGTCTAAGGTCAGCCTACTTCCTCTATCTCGTAGGAAAAAAGATCTCAGCCGCGAAGAACGTCTTTTTTGTCCGGCACGATTGGAATCCATCCGTCTGATTGCAATGTGGGAGCTAGAGAACGTAATTCACAAAGCGCCTTCACTTCCTTCAGTTCGGCACGGAAAGCAAGAGCAAATTCCAATGATCGTTGGATATGTATGAGTCTGGCCTAGGAGGAGACCTTCCCCCCTCTCTTTATTCTCAATTGATTCAGCTCTGGGAGTATCCTACCTGACCCCCCGAAACGCTTGTCCACAAAGGCAGATATGGCAGATGCGGATTCGGATACAGAAGAATAGAGGGTTAAGGAGTCCCACTCCCGTCAACTGGAAGTTGTCGTGGATTCCGTGAAAGCAGAAGAGAGAGAGAAGTCGAGGAAGCCACAATCGCCCTAACTCTATGCTTTGATGATAGGGTAACAAAGGTAACAAAGGCCTTCAACATCCTCAATCTTTTGCTAACACAGGGATAGTTAGAACTCAAATTCCCTGACGACTGGACCTCGGGTGAAAAAGGAGAATGAGACCAAAGACCAGTTGCAATCGTTCTTGGTAAAGGCTAAGAGCACGGAAGGACAGAAGTTAAGTTATCAAATAGAGATTCTTAGATAGTGTCTCGAGTAGAGTTGCTAAAGATGGGAAAACTAGCTCCACAGAGAGCAAAGGTAGTCTTTCGAACGGGGGAGACTCAATTCGGAGAAGAAGCCAAAGCTCGTCCATTCTCATCCCTTTCCTGAAAGGGCACTGGGACCGAAGGCTCAGCTACTTCAGCTACTCTTGAAGGAAACCTTTTTTTTTGACTCACTTGGCTCTTTTTGCCTATCCTACCATGCGGACTGCCCCCAGGACTTGTGAGTTCGGCTACTCCTAAAAGAAAAAGGGAAAGTTTGACCTCAGATGCTGATGCAAGATCAAAGTATTGACGACGGTTAGGAAGCTCTACAAAGAGAAGGCATCGCTCGACTCTTCGAGACGGGGAAGAATCGTGACTCGCCATTCTCATGAAATTCAATGGTCCAGCGAGGCGCCCTTCTGATAGGGCTTGCTTTCTTCTTTTTTATAGGTAAAAAAGAAAAACTTTAGTATCAACCGGAAGCCTGATCTTCGCCCTACAGAGCGAGTCAATAGTCATCCTGGGCCCTTAGACTGAATCACCCGAATCGGGATTTCAGTCATCACTGGCTGGTTTTGACTGCTTCCTCTTCGACCAGTATGCTATCCTTCCTTCTCTTAACATGAGCTTCTTCGGCACGCCTTGCTTCCTGCTTTGGATTCGAAATCGGTGCTTACTAGCTTCGGTCGACAAAAGATAGCCGAATTGGTCCCTGGCTTGGTAAGCCAAGGGTTGCGTTCACGGATCAAGTCATTAAATAGTGGATGTTCCCGATCCCGATGACCCGCATACGATGTCAATGAGTGCTAGGAGAAGGAAGGGGACAGTAGCACCGCTCGCCTCGCTTTGAACAAAATAAATCATCGCAACCAAAAGGACAACCATTTGTATTGAAATCTGTTCGATAGGAGGTATAGGATGGAATCGAATCCGCTTCGCGAGGGTTCGCACGACTAAAAGAAAGCTAAGCTTTAGCTAATCGAACGGCATGCTAAGGAGCTTCCTTAGTAGGAAAAAAGGCACGTACGCGGGAAATTCATCGAAGTAACGCGATAGATTCGCAGGAATGAACGAAGAAAAAGCGTTAAGACAATTCAACATCTTTTATTTATGTTATCAGGTGCAGAACGTTAGAAGCAAGTGGGCCTCTGGCCACTTCTACCTACCCCTCCCACCGCCCTCCCTCGCTTGGAACAGAATCTCACTCCCGTGGACCCTCGATCGAAGCCCTTAAGGACATCTTACTATGATCAATAGCTAGACCGTCCTCGTGGGCTAGACCGGACCTCGTCCCAGTTTCCGATCTTCTATCATCGATCCTTCAGAGGCAGGGAGACTCTTATGAAGAATGCAATGGTCTATCACCTGGAGGTAAGGGTCCTTTTATGAAAGAACTGGGAGAGAGAGCTTCCAGGAATGGTTCCTGCCCGTCTAGGGGACTGGATCATTCCTTGGGCTGAGAAAGAGCTCGTGAGTGAGGAATGGGGCTAAGCTATACGCTACCTTACCCTGCTGAATCATAAATAAGCACAAAAAAAAGGCTCCAACGTGCTGTCTGGAAGAAGGGGCCCTTTCTGTGTCTGAACAGGTACTGTCTCTATCTATTTGTGTTCTACTTCCTTAGCTTACTTCGTTTGAAGTAATATTTATGTGTGGCAGGTTGCCATTTCCGCTCAGGTTGTCGCCCGGGTGTCCTCCTCCGCCTCATTATCCTCTGGTGCGGGTCTTCGTCCCTCTGGTTCGGTTGCCACCCTTTTCGAGCTTCTTTCCTCGGGTTTGGATGACGAAGACCTCCAAGAATCTTCAGGGAGCTTTTCTGCCGGATACTGCTCGAGCCCGAGAAGTTCTGTCTAGTGCGCTTTCGTTGGATTTCTCTAGTGTCATTAAGCAGAATCTCGTTGCTGAGCTTCTACCGATCATCTTCTATCTAAGCAATCTTCGAAGGCCAGTTGGATCGCACTAAGAGAGCAACTCCATTCAATAGGGAGGGAGGAATGGAATTGGATGCTTCTACCCTTTCAGTGCAGGCTCCCTATTGAGGTGAAATGACGTACTTAGGATTCCCTCACTGTCAAGCAAGGGAGTGACGAGAGGGTATCAAAACCACTCTTTAGAAAGATAGCCGGGAGGGTAAACAGCATCCAAAGGAGTGATCCCCACTCCGAATGAGATGTCGTATACGCAAATGCTCTTTCCGTTGCAGGCATAAGCGCTGCAAACATGGCTACTTCAGCTCTTTTCGGAAGGGAAGAGAGTTCCGTCACTTCTGGGCTTAAGGGCCCGAGGGAAGTCAATAGGTCTACTCTAGAACCCATAGGCCTAGAGGCAATAGACTAAAGAGGTAGGGCATCTGTAACAAAGTCAGTAACAAAGGGAGAAGGAAGAAAAGCCAGGGACGAAAGAGGTATAGAAAACCTCCTAGAAGGCCACTCTTTAAGCAGCAAAACAGAACTTTCGGTCAGTTCAAGTACAAACCCTTAGATTAGAGGTAGGGATGCTCTCACCTGTGCGTGCTATAATAAGGGAAGACCCTTTCTACTTGAATTGATCTTGGCAAGGTGTGACTTCGGTAGAGGATCTAAAATCAAATCATTAGTGAAGGTGAACAGCCAGAACCAGAATGAGAACGAAAAGGCATAGTATACCATATTACCCCGGATTCACAGAAAATCGGGAAAGTAGGGCATCATAGAGTAAGGAGTAAGGAATGCCTCTTTGACTGCCCCAGATAGCTGAAATCGATCGTACATTTCACCAACTTCCATTTCAATAGCTGCCAGAGAGAGGGAAAGTTATAATATAGGCATTGGTCTCGGACTCCCTAGGGACCGTGGAAGCTTCATGGCATCTATCCAACTCTGTTGTGTTAGGCTGCAGTCTTGTAGTCAGTGGATGGTAGGTCTTCCATTCCAGAAGAGATTGTAATTTCACTCTTTCCCCCACTTATCATCTCTCTGTGGGACTTGTTCCCTCTTCAACTCAGCGCTTTATAGATAGGCTTTTTTATGGCCTTACCTTTCAAAAAAAGTAGCCGAGCGCTCTCACAAATAGAATTTGAGTACCACGGAGAAAAGCTAGCTGGATAAAAAAGACAGGAATCGCCCGCTCGGCAATGCTACCTTGGGGGGGAGACAAAACACTTTAATATAACAATAACAACTCATATTCTAAAGCTTTTTCAATATATGAACAAGATTACTATGGAAGAGTTGGTGAACATTGTTCTGACTCATAGCTCTAAGATGACTAGCATGAATGAGCCAGCTTCAACACCACCTAGACTCAACATCATAGACAGACTTGCACTGACCTCAACATAAAAGGATGAGCCTGGTCTGTCTATTTGTACGCATTGGCTTAACTCACTCCTAACCTCCCTAGACACTGCAAAGAACACATAATGAAAACTGCCTGGTAAGGGCTGTACAAGGGAACGAGAAAGGGGTTTGATAAGAAAGAGTTTGGGAGTGTCCCGCTTATCGAGTTTGGAGTCGGGGCAGCATGGATACGAGACTATTGAAGTGAAGTTTGGAATCATTGTGGTTTTCTATCTTCAGATTCCAAAATAGGAGACAAGGCCCGATTCGACGAGCCCTTTGCTCAAGCTTCTATTGCACCTTTAGAAAGGAAATCGGCATTTAGGACAACCAAGGAAACAATCAAATGGCACATTTCGATGTCACTTATTAAAGCAAGAACCCCGCCCTGAGAAGAAGATATACCCTAGGTTCTTTGACAGAGCTGAAAGAAAGTGGAAAAAAGGGCTTCTGCAAGGTCTTTGTCCGAAGACATAGTCAAAGAATAGGAATCGAATGCAAGGTAACTGAATGCTTATCCGGTCTTAGCAGCAAATCCTTCCTCCGAAGATGGACAGCATCCGCTCTTTGACACATCGTATCCCGTAATGGGCATGGTATCCCCATAGTCAAAGCAGAGAGAAAGAGAAGAGTTAGAAAAAGAAGGATTAGTTAGCACTACCCCAGATCCATATGCATAGTCATATTCAAATAAGAGGGTAGACAGAGGTGCAACCTTATTGGCTTAAGCATCCGATTTTCTCCATGAGGAGGAATAATACCGTCTCAGCGCCTGCTGTTAGCAAGAAAAAAAAGAAGGTTCCATTGTAGTTATAAGAGCAAACCGGGGCATAGCAGGATGAACCAATGCGAATGAGTGCAACAAAACAAGGAAAGAAGGCTATAAGCTGCCTACATGGAATTCCTCTTCATGCACACCTCCCCCCAAAAAAAAGTATATGGCGATAATCGGATGCTAAGTCTCCCTGGCTTCCTTCCTCCAGCGGATCTGTGGGCATTAAAAGAAGAAAGACTTTCAGGCATATTCCTTCCTCGCCACATGCAAGTTACTAGTATCCCGACAGCTGCTACCTGATCAAACCGGGAAGGAACCGTGCCATCTTTAACCCCAGCTCTATCTCTTGTTTTGGTTTTGTTTGTGCCCGGATGACCAAACTCTTTCTTTCCGGTTTGACACCTCTTGGAAACCGGAAAAAGAGACCTTAGGTTTTGGGCATACCTTTAATTTAACAGCTATATGAAAATCCGTGGTCGCTTAGGTCACGAACCGCAAGCAAGACTATTTCGAAGCAAACTGTTGCCTGTCCACTACGAGATTAGATAGAATGTCCAGTCATCACACCTAAACAAGAGCTGAGGGCAGCGTCAGACTTACTAAGCCGGCATAAGTTCCTAGACTAGAGCCGCACCACACACAGGCCTACCAGCACCATACGCGGCAGCAACATTCGGAAGATAGTAAGCACTCACAGCAAGCAGTAGAAGGAGAGGTTTTTATCCCTAAGCAGGGAGCGCTGAATCAACGCAGAAAGAATGAAGCTGAAGACCAAAGAAAAGAGTTTGTTTTAAGGATCCCAGTGAATCACCATAGACGTCAAGTCTACCCCATCTCAAGGGCCATTTCAAGGCCGACGATCAGCGCCTGGTACTCTGCAACGTTGTTGGAGCAGAGTTCGAACAATGTGAAAGAGTGCGGGAGTACTTCGCCTTGTGATGACATAAAGATGACTCCCTGCTCCGTCGCGCCGGGCCGCACCATCAAAGAACATCTTCTACGGCGGGTTCGATGAAAAAGACTTCTTCATCGGGTAAGTCTTATGGCAACTCCCAATTGGATGGGATTGGATGATCTGCGAGAAAATCTGCAACTGCTTGTCCTTTGACAGCCTTTTGTGAGACATAAGTGATATAGAATTCCGAAAGATTGAGGGCCCACTTGGCTAATCGACCGGAAAGGACTGGTCTAGACATTATGTACTTCAATGGATCAGCTCGCGAGATGAGTCGCACCGGATGAGCTAAGAGGTAGTGCCTTCACTTCTGTACAGCAAAAAAAAAGGCCAAACATGTCTGCTCTATGGGGGAGTAATTCAACTCAGCCCCCACGAGAGTCCTGCTCAAGTAGTAGACAGCGTTTTGATTGCCTTTTTTTTCATTTTCCTGGGGCCCAACGCGACCGTTCTTGGGCGGCAACGTAGAGAATAGGTGGTTGATCGGGTATCGGAGCGACAAGTACTGGTGGCTTGAGGAGGTATGCTTTGATGCTTTCAAAAGCTTTCCTACAGGCCTCGTCCCAAGTGTGTCTTTCTTCATGAGACGGTTGAAGGGTTGACATCGTCCAGCCAGGTTGGAGAAAAATCTCCTAATGTAGGCCAATCGCCCTTGCAAACTTTTGAGCTCATGCAGGTTTCGAGGTTCGGTTTCGATAGCGTCAATCTTGGATTGGTCGATCTCGATCCCACGGTGTCGAATGATAAGCCCAAGGAACTTGCCTGAAGTGACCCCGCCCCCCGAACACCTCGCGCCCTACTTTGATCTTTCTTGAAACCACGTAGCAGCGCTCCCTTGGCTGGATGCCTTTAACGTTACAATAAAGTAAAGCAAACGGCTTAGACTTTAGCGTTGGTATTTCTTTAGCCTTCCAAGTCGGGTTTTAGCCTTAACCATAGCGTTAAGGCGTAGGTTGTTAGCCTTACCGAGCTTGTTTTAGCGTTGACCTTAGCGTAGCGGCTTCTTTCTCAAGGCTTGAGTTCCGCTGTCGCTGTTGTTGTTGGGTAGTCGGGATGTGCAGTTGTTAAACCAGATGTTCGGGTGGTACATCTCTTATTTCGTCCAGTCGAGAAAGACACGGAAAAGCTTGCTCCATCTCTTTCTGTTGTGTCGGATGAGAACTAGGTGCCGTCAATCTCCTTCTTTCAGTTGTTGGATCAATTGCTTGCCCTGTCTTGATGGTAGTATTCCATTCTACATCCAGTCCCCGATCCTAAAGCAGTCCGTCTGTGCCCCATTCTTGGCTCTCAAAGGCGGCAGGTGGCAGCAGAGAGAATCCTTTCCTGGCTGGCAGGAGTGGTCAAACATCAAAGACTGGTTTTTCCATATCTGTGTGTGGTCCAGGTCATGAAATATCTGGACCAGCCGGGACAGGAAAATCCATTCCCGTCCGGAGAGGCAGGAATCTAGAACCACTGAACTTCACTGGCCTTGACAGGGGTTTGGACTTCCGGTTTGAGGCACCGAACAACTTCTAGGCAGGTAGCCGTCCTTATTGTTAGATCGAGCACCTACACTTTGCTTTTGACTTTTCTACACCCTCCCACAAGTGTACAATAGCCGATAGTGGATCTCCTATCTGATGGAGAACCAGCCCAATCAGCATATGAAAAACCTTCAGCAAATAAATGTCCATGGTGTCCGGAAGCTTTCTTCAGATACCGTACGTATAACAGCCTCCCAGTGAAGAACTCTATAGGCCTTCATAAGCTGGCCGACCACGCTAACTGGAAATGCAATGTCTAGACGAGGTTGGTGAGTGGGGTAGATAAAGGCTATATGCTTCTCATTTCGATATTGCATTTCAGGACGAATAAATTCATCGACGGGCTTTGATAGCAGGTTGTCCACTCAACTCCTTTGGGAAGTCTCCCTCTGGCAGATTCCGATGGATTACATGCTGATGACCAGTGGCTTTGATTGGCCAGGGATGAGAAGAGATGTTGAGAAGTTCCCGCAAGGGTGCAGGACTTGCAGGCTAAGGGACAGATGCAGAACAAGGGGCTGTATATGCCATTACCAGTGTCGAATCGGATTTCGTAGTGTGATTTCATTGCCGAAATCCTAGAAAGGTAATGAGAGTGCGCTGGTTGGCGTTCGTGGCCCCTTCTCTCTGTCCTCTTTCGTGCCTTGCAAGACCACTACTGATGCAAGGCTAGAGGACATAGAAGCAGGCCTAAGCAGCACCTAAGAAGCAGGCCAACAAGTTGATTGAATCTTTTCCAGTCTAGAGACTGGCGGATTACCTTCGAAACAAAGGATTTGAATCTCACTTCTGCTTTGGACAAGATAAGTGGACAGATGAGTTGAATAATACAGGGACAGATAAGCTAGGCGAGGTTCCCTTTAATATCTCCCAAACGTCAGGCTTTATTCAGAGGTGGGTCTTTCAACCGCCTACTCTTTCGATGAAGGGTGCAGTGCATTACAAGACAATTGGTACTATAGGGATCAAATGGGGGATTTCGTCGATATGGAGTCGACTATAAACTACAACTCTTGCTTGAAACCGTCGTTGTGTATGGGAAAGAGGGGTTCTACCTATGCGTCGGTTGGGAAAGGGGTTAATGGTCCCAAAAGGGACGGGAAAAAACCAACTAGAAAGAAGAACGGGGGGTCTCCGTCGCTGGGTAGTCAACTTTATCCATGACTCTGAGTACAAGATTTCCGGGAACGAAGGCAATCCGAAACCGATTGAAGCTACTACTACTATACTCTACTCTTATGTGGTAGACGGCGACTCCGACATGTTACCACCTCTGGCATGTTGTTCCGTCATGAGGAGTCTTTCATTCCCGTCTTGGCTGAGGGGATGAAATAAACAACTTTTTTTCTTCCCGCCTTCAACAACCTTATTTGTTTGTCCGGTCCCCCAAAACTTTCTTGGGGTTCGTCTCTGCTTCGAATCGAAAAGGCAGGTGGTGGAATGGATGGAAAGAGTCTCTTGTCCTCCATCCCTGCTTTCGGAGTCAGCGAAGACCCGAGGAGACATTTCTATTTTCATTTATCTGCCTGGATGATTTATACAGCAGGGTCTGGGAAGCAGCTACGTCAATGTAGTAGAGTTGGATCTCGAGACATTCCCTGCCTTAACATTGATGAAATGTCGTACCAACTGATCCGAGATGAGGATCCAGTATAGTAGAGTTGGGAGGGGATTGAACAAGAAGCTGCTACCAGGAGACCCCTTCACCTTATCCAAAGATTGATTTCGCTAGCTACTCATCTGAGCCCCAATCTTCTTTCTTTCTTTCCGTCATTACGGAACTTTTCAATTTCTCTACACCGGGAGAAAGGGTGACGATAGCAATCCCCTTTGCCTCCCCGGCCGAACTAATTACGAGAGGTAACTTCCTCCTGCCCGACCCTCCCGAAGAGAGGAGTCGGGGACTGAATTCGCTCCAAGATACAGGCATGGTTCAAAGTTGTTGTTCGCCCACTTCCGAACCCTTGGAATCACTTAGCATTTCGACTACGTTGTTTGATCCTGCGCTAGCTATATGCTTAACACATCCAATTCGATCGAATTTTGATTTGCGCAGTTCGCCATCCTCAGCTTTCTCAGAAGAGGATTGGAACCACATATTACTACTGAGGTATGAGAGAAGTTAGATAGAGATCTCTATTGTTCGGGCACATTTCTTCTTTAAAAAGATTTTCAAAAATGACGAATCTTGATCTTCAGCATTTGTCTTTCCTTTCTGCAGGCACAGGCAGTGTCAACTGCCGTTTGAAAGGACGAATCAGATGGCTCGAATCGACTAATTGTGTGGGTGTTCTACTGTCACTATGATTTAAATAAGTGACGACTCATTCTACTGTGAGTGGAGACCCTTGTTGTGTATTTCACATATTGTAATAGTGGTTTGATCTGACTTACTAGTGGAGACCCTTGTTGTGTATTTCACATATTGTAGAGTGGTTTTGAGAGAGAATCAAAGTTTAGTAGTAGGCCCGGTTCACCAGGTTCGCCGCTATATGCTTAACACATGCAAGTCGAACCTTGTTTTCGGGGAGCTGGGCAGAAGGAAGCAGAGGCTCCTAGCCGTTCTTGTCTCGCCCTGCTTCTTCAGGGCGCGCACTACGGCTTTGATGCTGGAGTTTGCTCCTCCGTTTGCTGGATCGGATCCTCGGGCAACCAAGCCAACCCAACCAATTCCGTTCCGATCAACAAAAAAAAGGAGGTATGGCTGAGTGGCTTAAGGCATTGGTTTGCTAAATCGACATACAATCAGATTGTATCATGGGTTCGAATCCCATTTCCTCCGGAACAGAAGTGGAACGGGCGGGCGAAATGACGTAAGAGATGGTACTTAGTGAAAGGGAGCAGAGCGCCTCTTTCTTTTTCTTGGTAGCGTCTATAGCGACCGAACGAGGGCCGTCCAGTCTAAGCTCTCGGTTCTTGAGCAAGCTCCTCCACTGGGGCGCTCATAGATGAAGAAAAGTTCGTTTGGTTCAGGTAGCTCAGCAGGTTAGAGCAAAGGACTGAAAATCCTTGTGTCAGTGGTTCGAATCCACTTCTGAGCGGGCTTTTGGTCCAAAGGACAAGTAGCCGAGAGCAAGCCAGGAAAGGAAGAAATTCAAGTGAAAGAGGAGGTCGCGTCTGGTTCGTTTGTTTTGGGTGGATCTAGTTGTTCCGGGGGGGACACGAGGTGTAGCGCAGTCTGGTCAGCGCATCTGTTTTGGGTACAGAGGGCCATAGGTTCGAATCCTGTCACCTTGATGTGAGGCTGAAGTCAGCAAATACTAAAATATGAACATCCATTTGACTCTGACTCCTTACTCGTATATTTACTTTCTATGGCTTCTCTACGAGACCTATAGCCTCAGATCATATAGCGCCACAGTAGTTATACGAACGGATTCTCTCTTTCTCAGTGCTTTCTTTATGCTCCTTGGCTTCTCGTTGGTAGAACACAACCAAATTGAGCTTGAGCATCAAGCTAGTGGAATTTTTGAAAATCGAAGAAATGCTTATAGTTAAGGTGACAGGGCAGGCAGCTGGGGCCTGAGGCTTTCCCGAACTTCTTATTGTTGAAGGCAAGGCGATGGAGAAGGAAACTGAAGCTAGTTCAACACTACGCTCATTGCTCTTTTTCCTCAGTCCAAAGGAGCCAATCGGTTGCCTGAGACATGATGAAGGCGCTTGTCAGCCCTTCCCGAAAGAAAGAGGTTGTGCCCTTCCTCTTACCTTCTGTTGAGACTGAGATAGAGGACTGGGCTTTCTCCCTCTTCTACCGAGAGGCCGCGGGAGTCAACTCTGTCTCATCCTCATCCCCCTGGTAAAGGGGATCTACGCCCTCCCCTCCGCCTAGGATTGCTGGCACCTGTTACTTAACCAAATCATCAGAATAAAAAAGAACTATTACTCACAATTTCTTTCTCTAACTAAAGCCTGCGAATCAAACTACGGGGCGCCCTGTGGAATCCCCAGTGGGGGAGTTTGCACCTACTAAGGTGAAGGGTCTTTCGAAAGATACAAAAGGGCCTCTTGCCAATCGTCATAAAGGTAGGCAACATGGCTTACCAGTGACAGCTGCCCCCAAGGTTGAAGCAGCTACACGCCGTAGTCCATGTAAGCTTTTTTAAGCCTGAGCCTAGTGACAAAAGGAGGAATGTGCCTACACGAGAACCTCCTCACATCCTACTGATGTTATGAAAAAGAGGTCGATGAGTGCAGATAGGCGAGGTGGACCTTTTTGGACGGGGATCAATTCTACTTATACCTTGGTAAGATGGAGCCAGAGTGTTAAGCTTTAAGAAGGGTTGTAGTTTGTTTAGTCAATTTGAAGAACAAGTGAAAGAAGGCAACAAAGATTTTGAATAATGAGAATAAAGTTACGAGGACGTCGCGACATTCAGGTGGGGGAGCTTAGCTATAAATAGCCGGCCATGGAAGGCTCAAGAGAAGGAGAAAGGACCTCAGAGCAGACCCCAGACCATCCCAGAGACCGGGAAGCAGACCTGGCAGTTGACCTTGGAAGATATGATTCATAAGACAAACATTTTCATTCTTTTTTTTTCCCTTTCCTTTTCACTCCTTTAGTCCTAGCCCATTTCCCTGTATGATGAGCAGGCATTCCTCGCATCGGAATCAGTCCCAGTACTAGTATCCATCCCCCGACTCCGCACCATCACTATCACCAACAGAAGCAAGCAAAGTAAGAGCTCATTAAGTTGTTTGGCCCGGCATTCCTATTTTAGTTGCTAAACCTGGTTTTTGGTATGTACAACCTTCCATGTGGTGGGTGGATCAAGCCTTCTCTCTCTCCGGTGTAAGGATAAGTTCCGATTGAAGAAGTGTTGAGTTGTGACAAGCTATAGGGCTGTGACATGGAGCCACTCAAATTCGGTAAGTGAAGCCAAGCCCGGTCCCGACGCCTCCTTCATCATTAACATCTCTCTTTCTCATTCCCCGCTTGACATCTTTGTCTCTCAATGGTGCTTCATTCAGGAGAATTGGAAACACTTAGATCCCGATCGGCTTTTGCTACGGGTTTTTCAGGGCAAATAATTGGCCCGGAGAGGCTTGTCTTAGAAAGTTCGAATACCGCGAAATGTCGAGTTCGTCGGGCGTCGGGGGAGAGAAAGAGTTGTGCCAAAATAGGTTATCTAATCATGCAACTGAGACTAATAGCCCGCGGGCGGAAGGAATAACCAACGCCTAGTCCGTTTCCGGTCGATCGAATGCCGATTATACAGATCATTCGGCGAATGGAGGATCAGAGGGAGAAGCATTCGCCCATGTTCGAAGTGAGAGACTGGCAACCATGACTGAATTCGATCGATCAGCCTACCCGGCTTGGAGATGGGTGGATAGAGAGGTAGGGATCACCGGATATGGATTGAGAGTTTCACCTACCTGGTAGATGTGTGCATTTGACCTCTACCCATACCTTTTCTATCTATGCTCCAACCATGATATCGATTTATGCTATTTTTGCTTCTTTCGGGCAAACTGGTTCAACCAGCCCGGATAAACCACTTCTGGCTTTGCCTCATACCCGGTCTAACTGAAACTTGGACTTGGATATGCTATATAATAAACTAATTTTTGCTTCGCCCCCGCTTTGTCCGTCCTCACCTCCGCCTATACGGGATCAACTAGATTAGCTGCTATCTATTATAACAGGGAAAGGCACAAGCACGTCATGCCCGACAGACCCACCTGGCATCGCATTGGGGAGATCAATGAACAATGGGACTGACCAAGACCATCGACCTAGTCCAAAAAACGAAAGACTTCGCTTAGACCGGTAAGGACTAGGGGAGAGGCTTCAGACAAGGGGCATGCGAGGAGATATAGATACCCTCGGATGCTTTCAATGCTTCGTATACTGAACTGAATGCGTGGTCAATTCGTCAAACAAGCTCTGTGGCCATTTAGCACTAATAAATCAAATAGCACGATCGGAGGTTTAATGAATGGTATGGATTTTGCTCCGCTCTAGTTACCTTTGCTTCTGTCTCTGGGGAGGGACAGAAACTGAATTTCTTTGAATCCCTCTTCAACAATTCTCATTGCCTTTCCGGGCCCTCAATCTCAACGTCCCATCTACTGAATCATGCCATTTTCTTTTCTTCTATTAAGATAGCCTTGGCTCGCTCGTTCGCAGCACAATCTGAGATTGCCTTTCTTTACTTGGCTTTCGCTCCTCCCCTGTCAGCCTAGGCGACTACTCACCTGCCCGCTAGCAGTAACCACCAACTGCATAATAGGGATAAAGGAATTCGACCCCGGTCTGTTCTGCTCTTTGGGAACTCGCTTCTTCTGTTGATGAACGAGCTAGCTATCGATTGATGAACGTTTCTGAACGAGCTCTTGTCTTCCCAGGTCCATGGTACCATAATTAGCCTCTTTCGTCGACTCTTTTGAATGGTACTAATCCCCTTTCTGGTCCTACGGCTAAGAATCCTTATAGCCCTCTCGTAAACCCAGAAATACGGCATAAAAAAAGGAAAGAACCGCACCCTATACCCCAAACGTCAATGATAATAGGACGGAATAATAGTATTGCTTTCGAAATCCCAAGTCAGCGAGAAGGAAGTAAATATAAAGAATTCCAGCCAAGAAATGCCGCATTTTTGTTAAGGCGGTGGGGCTAGAACACGAGTGAGGCCTCTTTTCGGTTTGGTTTTTCTATAGATTCAGTACCCCTTTCATGCTTAGCGCCCTCTTTTCCCGACTAGGAAATAGAACTTTCTGGCAACAGGATCCACTCGAATCAGTCCTCCAGTATCTCCGGTTTCGGGATAAGATAGGCTTCTTTCCCCACCCGAGGAGTTTACTTCTCGACCGATAGGGGAACGGCAGCATATTCGACCATTGATCGGAGGGAACTGGAAGATCTTTCCTATGAAGGTGGGACGGAATGCACCAGCTTCTGCCGATCCTCTCCCGATAGAAAATGGCACTTATTCTCCCTTTTATGGAGAGTCTAGAAGATGCGGAAAGAAGAGTTAGTTATCAACCGCCCGGCCTATTTGAAATAGTTGAAAAGGCTTTGAAGTGCTTGTTCTTATTTTAATTGAAGTAGAGGGGATGTTTATCGTAATGTATATTTCTTGGCTCTAATCCTCTTTCATGGGGCACCAAGAAAGAAGGCAAGTCGAACAACCAAATGATTTATGAGCCGGTCCGATTCATTCCTAAAGAAAGAGAAGTCTTCAGAAAGGAGAAGGCCATCCGAATCCAAAGATTCGGTTAGTGTGCATAGACTTCATCTTTCCTTAGGTGATTTTATTGCCTATTGACTGAGAAAGGACAGGCTGGCTACCTATCTGAAACCAGGTTCTGCGTTGGCCGGGAGGAAGCCTCATCCCCTGGACACATTTTGCGCTCTTCATCCTTACCGCCCTGGGATATTGAGGCTGGGATCCAGACGTTTCTGAGCTACCATTAACGTCCCCCCCAGATTCGCAGCAATTAGCGGATGACAAGAAGCGGATTTCTCTGAGGAAGCCGGAGAAATAGGTACCCGAAGATAGCAAACGAACTCGCCACTCGTTCCCCCAGTAGCAGCCTTCCGTCTCGTGTCTGGTCGGCAGTCTACTAGCTTCTGAGCATCCGTGAATCCCCGAAAGGAGATTCCTCCGCATGAAGGGAAATCCATTGCGTCTCGACAACCACCCTACCCGGAGACTGTCAACTCTCCCAACAACCCATAATGCCACGACTTTCATCTAAAGAAATAGCTTTCACCCCCGTATTATGATGGAGAGCCTAAACCGTTGGGCCGCAGGAAGAGCATTTCTCTTTGTCTATTCAACTACCTCCTGGGTGGAATGATCCCCGCTTTCCTCGTTCTTCTACCTCACCTCATCTCCCTCGGTTGAAGACGAGTTTGCGCATCTTCCTACCCCACCCACTTAGCTCCCGCTTTGGGGCACACTGACGGTTTGTGTTCGTAGTCTTCTATCCCCTCTGGAATGCTCAGTCTTGCTTCTATCTTCGTCCATTCCCCTTGGTTTAAATGTCGTCTTTTGAACACTTCCTAAAGCCGCTTCTGTAATACCGCTTTATCTTTATCCCACTCCTACTATCTCTGGACTATGGGACACTCCCACACGAGTATTACACTGGCCTTCATTTTCCATTTTGAACCTGCTTCTGCTTACGTATGCCCCCCACTCTTTATCGACGACGAAGAAGGAACCGAAAAAGAAAGAGTCGGTTCGACGGCCCCCAGCAAGATCTGCTTTTTAGAAGCCCTGGATTTGACAGGAACCGAAGCACTTGCAGAAGCGCCGAGCCCAGTCCTGCCGGGGAAATATGGAATAAACCCGAGCCTAGCATCGTATATAATAGGATCACTAGCTAGCAAGAGAAAGGGCAGTTGCTACGCCGAGCATCGATTTCTAAATACAATACAAATCACTGATCGGTTTACTTCAGCGGGTACGAAAAGTTTAGTTCGCCGATGAAGCCGCTTTCGCACTTGTTCAATACAGATAACCAATCGTGGGTGCGTATGCTGATAAGAACGTGATATTATATCCGTCTTCCCGCCTATAGCACTCCCATAGCTTAAATAGTAGCCCGAAGCGTACAAAGTCTAATTGATCTTTGGACTTTCTCCATGGCCTATAACAAACAACAGGAGGTTTCAGTATCTCAGATAAAGGGATAGATACATCCGATATAGCCGTAGCATAGCATCGTAGATAGTTTAAATGCTGTCTAATCCATTCTTGGATAACATCCTCAAACATCTCATCATCACCCAGAAAGAAGGAAAGATTTTTTGCAGTAGTTGATTTTCCTTCCGCAGAAGTAGGGCTTGGAAATCAAGTTTCCCCTTCTTCTACAGATGGTGGGTGTCCAGCCCTCATAGAAGTTGCCTATGAGATCGCATTTCATCGGTTTTTAATGGGCTCAACATGCTAAATAAGAAGATCTTGTAGCAAGGGCTAGCTTTGCAAGAGGCGAAGAAAGGCCTCACCAAAGACTTAATGCAAAAAGGAGGAAGCAAATGAGCAATCGAGCCAAGAGGCAACGAATAGTGATGCAAGTCAAAATCAAAGCTTACACGCTAAGGTAGACCACGGTCTCCTTACCCTTTCCTGCGATCACCTATGCATCAAAGGAAAGGCATCGGCCACCTACGCCCTCTAAAGAGGAAAGGACGAGATCCTCAACCCCAACACTATGCCCCAATTCAATGCCATGGCCGCCATCATGCCACGTAGTAAAAAACCGAAATGAAAAAAACCTCTGCTGGAGCGCACCAAGAATAAGTGAGGCGAACAGAAAGGGTTTATAAGCCTCATTACGAGTGGCTGATCTCTCCCACCTTTACCTCTGACAGATATTATTGGCTTGCTTAGCTAGCTGCTTTGACTGGCTTCAAGGAACTTCTTTTTGGCTGAACTTAACCTCATCAGGTCAACCTCGAGATTTTCGACTCACTTCCTTCTCTTCGTCACTGGGCTGAGATTCGAATTATGTAAACGCGACTCAAATTGGACAAGAACCAACTAGGCCTCACTCCTCATGACAAAGTGGTCACTAAATCAACCTGGGATTCCCTTTCAAGGCAAGGCTTTTTTCAATATCCCCGACTTTCTGTTTTCGTAAGTGAAATGTTGAGTCCGTTTGCTGAATCAGTATCACTCTGTTCGGAGCGGAAAAAGAGTTTCGTTTCAATCAGAGAACGTGTGGTGCGGGCTGGGCTTCCACTATGCCTTCCCACTACGCCACCCAATAGAATCAAAGCAAGCAAGGAATCCAGCCGTAAGCATTTCCTCTATCAGTAGCACTCGTTTATTTATGGCGCGTAAGCGATTTCTGTATTCATTAGTTCCCCTTCCGGACGGGAGTAGGAACTGTCTGAAAGTGGAGTGAACAGAACAAAGAGTACGATTCCCTTTTTTTTTTCAATAGTAGTTCCATTCATCTGAGCTTCTCGATTCTGACTCCGCCCTGTAAAAAAGCACTCAGCTAGCTTGGAAGACCCTTCGCTAGCGAGGCAGCTATTACAGAGGAAGAAGAAGAGGGAGGGGGTACCAAGGAGACAAAGACAACTATGTAAGGCTTAGACCTTGCGTATACTGCTCCTCCTTTTGTCTCTCTTCAAGCACTCTTGCCTTAAGAAGGGCTAGCTATGTTTCAAGCACTCCTTCTTGAAAGAACAACTCAAAAATCCATTCAAGCACTACTTGCAGCTACCTATCCCTACAACTACTAAACGCTATGAAAGCCATACAACTGCTATACCTGCAATGAACCTGCTATGAAAACGATACACCTGCTCTACTGACCTGTGGCTCTACCATTTGTAGAAAAGAAAGAAGTCACAAGGCTTAAAAGAACAACTACTTGATAAGGTGTTGCTAAGAGACAATACAAAGTAATACAGCAGCTATTCCAGTAACAAACCTGCTATGCAATACCAGCTATGAAAGTGGATGTATAGGCCTCCTATCCCATACCCAATCCAAGAGAGCACCCTAGTGGGCCTGTTTGTTGTCGGTGAAGCAAGCAAACGTCTCATTTCGTTCATTGCGAGGTTAGGAAAGGGAGCCAATGAATCCGCGGAGTAATTTGACTCTATGAATTGGATATTTAGGTAATGCCAAGGTTGATTCACCAAACAGAAGGAAAAGGGTGCTAAAAGCCCCAATTGCCTATGTCTACGGATCAATCAAAACCTTTTGAGGTTGAGAGAAGGACAAGAAACATTCCGTTCAAGTTTTCGGCAGGTTGGAAAGAAAAAGAAGGCGCTTTGTTGTCGATCGCCAGATGTTTTTGGTCTCGAATTCGAGGTGCGGTGAATGGTCGACTGCTTAGTTCCCTATTCATCGAGTTGTTCGGGGAATAGCGAATAGCCATCACTGAAAGGAGTAATGTAAGAGTTGAACCAGTGACTAACAGGGAAGACCTCATGTCGTATATAAAAAATAAATGAATCAAGAAATTGCCCGCATTCATTCAGTCTTAGTGGCGGTGCCCGCGCCATTTCCTATTGCTTGCTCCTCCTCACTGGCACATGCTCCGGGCTCCTGCTTTGCCTCTCACCCATCAACAAATGAATGTGTGTTGCGACTTACTTAATGAACGAATCTTTTCGATCAAAGCAGGAGCATCTTCTATGTATGAATATGTAAACCATACCCAACATATTCAAATCAGCTAAAACTCTATCCCCCGGGTGCCACAAATGGGTTCCCACTTCATCGCGGAAGCTAGGAGGGCAGGAATTGCTTGGTTCCCGAATCGGTCTGCTTCCAGCGAGTGTGCGCCCCCAAAGGGCGAGCCTTATAAGCTATCGTGATAGGGGCGAATTCTTGCATCCTTTCATAAAACCACTTAACAATTCAACATTTCCACCCCACTGCTAATGTGGATTAGTCTTCTGTAGGATAGGCAAGGCATCCAGGACTATTAGCTGGGTTCTCCCCCCATTCAATACTATTCGAATCTCTCTAGGTTGAGCAACTAGGTTGAACAATCAATCTTGAATCTACAGGCGCAGGAGATTCATTCGGGGTCTCAGCTAGCTGCCATGTATATCTCTTCCTGGTTAGACATCTACCCCGACTGTGAGCAGAGGTAAGGTTTATTCAGGTGATTGATCCTCCCTGGTATTCAATACAGAGCAAAAAATAGGGGTCTTTCTCCGAGACAAGCCTCTGCCTCTCTCATCTTTTGCAAAGCGCCGGTTCTCGCCTCGGCTACTGCTTTCAGTGTATCTACTGAGTCAGGTTTCATACAAACCCGGGGCGTTACCTCCGCCGGAATATATGCCCACCAAGCAGTAAACCCTATGAGTAAACAGATCAAAAGAACAAGCCTCATGTCCCTTGTATAGGCGCACATTATACCTTCGGGCAGTGAGAATCGAATCTCTTTATCCTGGAGGACTCACTTATTGCATTCACTAGTCCCAGCTCCCTTCCTGGCGAGGCTCTTTGCTTCTTTCGTCCCGCAGGACCGAAAAAGCATACTATGAATCCCACCAAAAGCAAGTTCTCTATGCCTCCGGAGCAGTGAAAAAGACCAAAAAGAGCAGGTCCACTAAAACTCGTTATAACGAGAGTTGCTAAAATGACAATACTCCCGCTTTCGGAAGTTCTTTCAAACTTGTCACGAGCTGGGCTCGAACCAGCGCTTTCCAGATGCAGGGTATGCCAACTATCAAAGGGGCAGACACAGAATACCGGACTGTACACCCCTTTACCTGTTCCAGTAGCGCCTTGGACTGATATCAGCATGGATTTGGTGCAGGGCTTGCCCAGGACAGGGCTTGGTAACGATTCGATTTTTGTGGTAGTAGATCAGTTTTCTAAAATGGCTCACGTTATTCCTTGTAAGAAGACTTCCGATGCTATTCACATTGCATACCAGTTTCTTAAGAGGTTGTCAGGTTGCATGGGGTACCAAAGACTATGACGTCTGACCGAGGCTCACTTCTGGAGAACTTGATGGAAAAAGTTAGGGTATTTTCTAACTAGCGCAGTGCATACCACCCACAAACAGATGGTCAAACGGAAGTCGTGAACCGCTGTTTGGGAAATTGGTTGAGGAGTATTGCAGGGGAAAAGACAAGCACTCAGTACTGGGGGATCTGGCGATACCCCAAGCGGAATTCGCTTATAACAGTTCGATAAATCGGTCTACTAGGAAGTCCCCATTTCAGGTCGTGTATGGCAGGTCACCTATCAGTGTGTTAGATTTTGTGCCTTTTGGGTCTCACTACAGTTGGAGACAAAGCAATAGGAATCCGGATAAGTGCCATTGGATTGGTACCATTCCTGCTTATTTCTCTTGTCCCTACCCTAAACCATATATAGGAACAGAGGCTTCTCACAAAGATTGATTGGAACACCCTTGAGTCAGTCGTTGTTTGAGCTTCAAACTAGCTATGCGCTAAAGAAGCCCTAACCTATAGCAAGAGTAGTGCTACTAAGCGAAGAAAGGTGCCTGCATTGCCGCAGGGAAAGAGCAGCCCAACTCAACTCCTTGATGAAGTGAAGCAAGCGAACTGAACCTTCTAACCTAGCTAGATCTGACTGGATCCGTTTGTCAGTAAGTAATGGAGGAAGAGTTACCTGGATTGAGAAAGTGTGAAGGTCCCTCGGTCCAATTCCAGCTGTTGTTGCTCTCTCAGGACTTCCTAGGTAAATCGAGTATGTAAAAAAATTGTAAACAAATTCTCACACATAGTAAAACCTTATACAATAGGTTCTCAGTCTACATCGATAGTTGCTTGAAGCCGATAGTGGGTAAGTGAACCCTCTTGTGGATCGCTTTCTCTTGCACGTTAATGAATCGAAGAATTGCGTATGTAAGGTAAGTGGTCTATCTGAAACGATCTATCTAGTACGATCGATCAAGTATTCAGTACTGTTTCTGTGCTAGGTGCTTCTATAATTATTATAGCTGGTCGGTCTAGGTCGTATAGTCCGGACAAAATCGTAGTTTCCAGTTTCTTCGTTTGTGCATATGTTTTTCTGGTTGTTGACCAACGGAAAGCATGGGAGTCTTTGGGCATTGCTTGGGATTATACAACTATATATGAAATATAGTGAATTAAAACCGGAGGTACTTCCTAAAGGCTAGAATGAGAGCGGCAGGGCCTTTAAAGAATGAGCTCATCAAGACAGAGCAATCAATGGCCGAGCTTTAAGCCCGCCCTTGCTGCTATACTATAGAGCTCGCTTTCCCATAAAGAAGAGACAGAAGACAAATAGAGTCAATAGTGCAGCGGTGGCCAACAGAGAAACTAAGAACGAGACTGACCGCCCAATAAAATAAAAGCGATCAAGGCTGCCCACGAAACCATCACCCACGCGATTCTTGGTGAGTGTAGTCCCCCACCCGTGTGTGGGATAGGGTGCTAATGTAGGTTCCTGCACTTGCAAATACAGATGCGGATCGAGTTATATACGACCATAGCCATAAACAAAACAGGTTTCTCAGCAACAAAGAAAGCATACGAGCCAGTTGATTTAGTTCAAGCTTAAGCTTAAAAGGCGGAGACTACATAATATGGATCTACTGAGTCAAAGGTGCTTGCGGCGATATCGACGTTTTCCGAGCGGGTATAACCTAGCACTGAGTTACCGGTAAATAAGCAATTGGCATACCTACCTATATAGGCATGGAGGATTGCCTCATACAGGGATAACACAGAGCTCGTACTGATTGGGATATTCATTTTTATATGGTAATACCTAAGCTCTTATTTATTGGGAAGGTCATTGCTTTGCTGGTAAGACCTTCGCTATTACTGATTTAGATACGATAGGCATAGGACTGACTTTTATGGAATTCTCGATCTTGCTCTCATTTGACTTTCGTTATTAACGGCATAGAGATCCTTACGCGCTATGATCTGGACTTTTGTTTTTCCAACGCTCACCATGCCACTGGACATTAAATGAGATCTTGATGCGTTAGCAATTCACACTTTCATTGCTTCTAGTCCCGGATCAATTGGATTTGGAACAGGCTCTGCTCCCCTAAGGAGGCCGCGGGCTCGCTTCCACCATCCAATGTGGGGGTCTAACTCCTATAAACATAAACATATGCATATGGCCTTCGCCGTTTTGTTTGAATCCACTGCTTCCCACAGGCGGATACCTTAATGAAGGATCCCAAGCATTTACACAGGCGAGAACCTTACCTTTACCTTTCCGGCGAGAAAGTAAGAACAGCGGGCAATGAAGGAACACTCATTTTCATGTATATGGGTTCTACTATAACTATAATAGAATGATCGAAGTCCGTCCTGGTGCGCGCTATTAGCACATGGGATTGTATAAGGATGAATGCTTTGTTGTTGGTGTGGATATTTAGTCCACTTTTTAGCGCAAAATCCAGGGAGACAGAGCCTGTTGATCGAGATCGGGATCCAGCCCTAGAAGATAAAAATGAAGTTCAAAGCGAGTAGCCGTTCGAAAGCGAGATAGAGAGCCAGCAACAGAGGCAAAGACAAAGCAAGTTGAATCTGATGAATCAAAACAAGTTTCCCTAATTTACCGGGTATACCTATAAGCACCAGTTTCAAAGCCATAAGCAGATTCACTCGCAGCATAGGCGTTTTACCGAGATTCAGAACAATTGCACTTTATCAAGTTGATCGAGCAGGAGCAGCGATTCGAGCAGCAGTTTTATACCCATAAGCGGCTTAGGCGGAGGCACTACCAGCAGCTTCATATTCAGATCCCTAGCTAGCAGGGTTACCTGCGCTCGGTTCCATATCCCGGCCACCCATTCTTGAAATAGAAAGATACAGATCCGGTGGATGCAGCAAAACCTTCAGTAGGAGTTCGAGCAGATTCACCAGCATAGATAGCACAGCACCTCGCCCAGCGCTCCTTTCATTTCGAGAGCCCATTTTAGCACCCCTACTATCCGGGAAGGTGATACCTTCGATGATATGAAAGTCCGATGAGGCAAGCGTGGAGGGACAGCCCCCTGAATAGTAAAGAGCGGAGTCAGCAAGCAAGCAGCACCGTCAACGATCCATCAGCTGATCCATCAACGGAGAAATGAAGAAGCATCATCCACGGAAAAAGAGAAAGGATTAGCGCGAGCCATTCTCGATGAATCAATCTCGTAGCGTTTTGATTCGCCTTTTTTCTTGTTTAAAAAATCTTCCAGGTAGCACATAACCAAGTTCGTTCAGCTATTATTTTATCAATCGCATACTTAAGATACAAACATTCGCATACAAAAAATTATACAAAAAGTGCCATTAAGCACGCATAAGAATATAGAAAGTCAAAATCCAGTCAACAAAAAAATTAGGCCAGTCATTCACTCAGGAAAGATTCAGTTAGTGTCAAATTCAAATTCCTTTTCTATCAAACGGAACCTCCATCTCATAAGCAAGATAAGCGAGGATATCACTGAAGCAAGCTCATCTTCCCTATTCATAGACAATCTTCCCTTCCTGACTGGCCGATCGCTCTCCTTGAATACGTTAAGGGCTCACTCCGTCCTCATATCGAAGTCCTGATTCACCAATCTCCGAGTAAGCAACCTTTTCTAATAAGAAAGGGACTCGTGCTCGCTGCTTTTCTCATCTATGGTTTCTACCATGACTAAAACTGAATCGGGAACAGAGATCGGGATGGAATCGCCTTTCCTTCTTCGTCTGCCTAAGAAAGAGTCCCGCTTAGCGATTTCATCAATAGACCCGTTTCCTATCATCAATCTCGGGCAAGCCTTTCGTATCAATTTCCCCACTCTCTTGATCCTCGACTGAGCCTTGCCCGCTTTTCATAATGCTTCGAAACCTACTTCCTACTAGCGGATCTTTCTTCGATCAGAAGCTGGCAGGCGATGGAGCAAGAAGTTCTTATCACGCTTTCTGGCTCAGTCAAGTGACAATGGTTGGATAGGTACTTGGACAGAAGATTAGGGCGGGGTGAAGAGAACTTCGGTCAGATCCCTTCCTAGAAATGCTATTGATGTTCAATTACCGCACCTAAGGAGCTTGAAAGAAAGACCCTTGGGGCATCGATCGGAATTACATTAATAGAAACCATTGACATGTGATCAAAGTACCAAAACAGCGTTGGCATAGGTAGGACTGGACAACACGACTTTCATTTGTATCGGAGGTTGGGAATTACTATTTGATTCTGACTACGCCGGGTGTTTCATCTGTCAAATCTCATGGACGGGGAAACAAGCAAGTTGATCACCTTTCTCAGGTGAAATAGAAGAATAGCTTGAACACATGCATCTCGGACAAAGACTCACTTCAATAGCGAAACCCCATATGTATCTATCCGTCACGAGCAATCGAATGAGTTTTGAGGGACTCAAGTCAGCTACGAAAGGTTAAGCGGGATATCTATTCTTTCTAAATGTACTACTTGTGAGTCAGGGACTAGGGAAAGCAAGAAAAGGGATAGACGTTAGCCTAGGAACTATCCGAAGGGATAGACCCTAGGAGCTCGGAGAAAGGGCCTAATCAATCTCCGAAAGGTAGCTAGAATCGTCTAAGGTGCAAGGTTTTTTTTCCTGGAGTGAGGGCTCATCTCGTTCAGAGTGAGGAATGAAAGACCAGGAAAGGAAGGAACAAATAAAACGATAGATAGCAATCAAGATAGTACTTGAGTAGGAACGATAGAGAGTAGCTCACCGGGAAGTCTCTTCAGGACTCCCTTACCCACCTGAAGGAAGATAAGTGAGAAAATTACCTCGCTCACAACGTACAATAAATTCCCTCTTGAGTAGCGAAAGCCATTCCAAGGGCGGAAGAACGTGGGAGAAGGCTGAAGCCTATCCGGCTTGGCTTCGCTATCGCTCATGACTTGTATTGTAGTCGGCCCTCCATGCCTCTTTAGTCTTTCTAATGTGGAGGCCTTCTTCCTTCATTCATTTATTTAGCGGTAGCTTACGCGCCGGTTTATGGCTTTGCATTCTCAATCGACGGTTGGTTCGCTCCGGTCTTTGGCTTCGCGTCAGGTCGCTCACGGCACAAATTCCGTTGGTGAGATCTCGCTCGAAGCTCGGAACTCTTTTTGTTGCTCCTTTCAAGTGAAAGCTTTGAGGGGGATTGATTGATCGGTTTGTAACTCGATGCGGCCGTTCAGGTAAACGATTCCGTAAGTCAAGTCAGTAGAAAGAGTAGAGAGAATTGCTTTTCTTGTTTAGGGCCTACCTATCTTTAGTGAGCACGCGTCAAGCTAAAGACCTTTGATCGTAAAAAGACTTGAGCTACAGTAAGGACTAAGAAAAAGTTTGGCTTGAAATGCTGCGACTCGAAAAATGTATTTTTGTTCTTTCTGTTAAAGTTAAAGCAAGCGAAAAGTGAAGGAAGCCACCTATTTATTGGAAGGCGCTCTACGATCAAATCATATTCCTAGCGCTTAGCCCACCGGGGGTGCCTACGTATACTCTTTCTGTTAGCCAATTCCAGTAGCAGAAGGTCGAAGTCAAATTCCTCTTGTTGCGGTTACGGGAATCGACGTCCAGTTCCAGCTTGGAAAGTCGAAGGAAAGTCCTTATTCTGTTCCGCTAGTGCCGAGACTCAGTCAACTCGTAGAATCTACTCCTTCAGTTACGGGTGCAAGTTCAGGAAGTCAGTTACAGGCTAATAATTGTTGTTTTGGTTAGTCCTTCGGGGCCTCAGAAAGAATCTCTTTCTTGTCGGGTACAGCCGCGACTAGTTGTGAAGTGATGCATCCCTTTCCGTAGAGCGGTTACGAGGTAGACCGGGTGAAGGGTAGCGCGTCGTCAATAAGCAAGGAGAAAAGATAATCAGAGCAAGAGCCGAGACCACTAGATGTTGTTGGGCAATCCCTTCGCTTTAAAGCGGAAAGTGGACTCTTAGTCTAAGCTCTGTTTGTGCCCTAATGAGTAATGGGGGGCTCATTCCAATTGGTTGGCTTTCGGCATTTTATGGAGAGCTGTGATCTAGCTGATGCTCGTCAAAATTTGCTGCCCTTTTGTGAATCCTTCTCATCTCATGAGTACTGCTCCATAGTTGATCTCGTATTGAGGGGGGGATAAGGCTTGGACAACATGATGGTGATGATAGGAAAGGAGGCATCAAGCAAAGTTTAAACATTGGTATAATTCATATCACACTTTTACAGGTGAAAACTTTGAAAGAAGACAACATATGCACTTCCATCTATAGGAACAACAGCAGCATGGCAACCCAATACTGGATATCTAATAGAGTTGTAGGCAGGTTAAGATAGGAAGGAGTCCTGCTTGCAAAGGAGCTGAAGAAGAGATTTAGTGAACACATTTTTCTTAAGTACCATACCGTCTGGAACAGGAAAAGAGATGCCATGGCCGCAATCCATAGGAAATGGGAAGACAGTTATGAAAGAATGAATAACTTTAAAGATGAGCAGACGAGGAGGAGTCCAGGAGTTGCTGTTGTATTGCAGACAAAGGAGGTTGAGAGGAAGATTTGTTTCAATTCAAGAGAATATGCTTATCTCTTAAAGCTTGTAGGTTAGGTTTTTTGTACGGGTGTAGGCTATATCTGAGCTTAGATAGGCCCTTATTTGGAAATGAAAGTATAGCAGAATGCAACAATTGTTACACATAGGAAGACTGAAATGTTCCCTATAGCTTTTTGGATCGTAGAATCTAGAAATGCAGGTAGCTAGCAATGGTTGTTTGAGTACCTCCATCAACCTATCGGAATGCCTGAAGGAATGGTTACTCATCTAATTGTCAAAAGGGATTAGAGAAAGCAAACCCCAGGGTCTATCCAAGAGTAGAAGACAGGAGTGGGTTTTCTTATCTAATAGGCCAAAGGGGTTAGAGAAAGCAGTCTCTAAGGTCTACCCAGGAGTAAAACACATGAGGTGCATGAGATTTTTGTAGAAGAACTTTAAGAAGCATCTGAATCTTTATATGAGAGAGAATTGTTATCAGCTGCAAGGCCTTTCACTTTTTGGGGTTATTTGGTTCGAGAAGATTAGAAGCGCTGGTCAGAAGGCTTATGGTTATTTCACATTCACAGAAACTGGTACTTGCAGCGGGTGTCACTTTGAATGAACTACAAAGTTTCATTATATCACCAACAATTTCTCTGGGTCTTCTAATGTGTAGACCTCAAAGCCAAGGTACGAACCAATGTTGGATCTACTAGACATTGGTTGATAGAAATAATGGTCAAGATGCAAGTTATGAAGAAAATGGCTTCCAGGTGGAAAGGAAAGCTAGTAAATAATGTAATACAATATGCTAGGGAGAGGGCCGAATGGAGATTATCGGATCTATCGAGGTTCTAAGATCAGGGAGTTTTTGGGCAGTAACGGCAAATGCGAGGTGGTGATATATGAGAGGAGGTGTACGTGCTGCAGATGGCAAATATCTAGATTCCTATGTGTTCACTGGCAGCAGTAGAGGAGGTTGATGAGAAGATCATTGTGATGACTATTTCACAACAGCAAGGCATACGGCACCTATGCATGTGAGACTGCAACCCTTCTTGACAGAGCTGAGTGGATCAACACTAATCTTGGTTATAAGCTATTGCCACTAGTTATACAGAACCGGGCTGCTAGTACTTTCATACTTAAGATCTTGCCCAAATGCCGCACCGCAGATCGGATTCTAACTCTTAAGAATCTCTCTAGATGCGGGATAACGGTTGGTGCTTTAATATAAAAATAGTTGTCGTTGGGAAGTATAAAGCCCGGCTATCTACTAAGAGCTACTAGGAGCTGACTAGCTATCTGGGTAATGCTCTAAAAGAATCACAACCCGATCGTCAAACAAAAAAACTCCTCCCCAATACAGAAATCCGTTATGAATAGAAGTCGAGTGGTCGGAGCCTAGCGCTAGCGCCTTCTTTTGAAGCAGGAATCCACTTAGCTTAGTAGCCTTTGGGAAGTTGAGATAAGAAGCTACAGAAAGACAGGACAGGCCAGTAAAAGACAAAGAACTTAAAGCTAAAGTTAGTTAAAGCGGGAGTGAAAGACCAAGCCAAGGAAATTTCTCGTAGTTAAGACTAGAGACTCAATCTCGGCAGGGAAAGAAAAGAGAGACGAAAGAGTAGAGTAGGAAGTAGCCGCCGAAGCAGGAAGATACTTGAGAAGTTGATGGACATTGAGGTTTGACTTCTTTGAGGCAGGCGCAGGACCTCATTCTTAGCAGGAAGCAGGGTGAGGGCTACTATGGGCAGATCGTCAAGCAGAAGTCTAAGATCTCACGAGAAGCACCGAAGACCCCGGGATTGATTCATAGATCCTCTCCTAACAGTCTTGCTTTGCCTATTGCTTTCTAGCTGGAAAAGAAACTTACCATCCCTGCTTCCCGCTTGATTCTGCCAATCATGGAAGATTGCCTCACCTTTATTGGTACCAACAAGCACTTGCTTCTTCCTGGAATAAAACTCCACTCCTGCTAGCTACGGTTTTGCCCATACTGCCTCTTCCTTTGCTTCTGGCCTTCCTACACCCGCGGATTAAACATACGATGAATTAGAATGTCGCATCGCCTCACCCGTCAGGTCAGTTCCATCGACTCACTCCCGTATCCTAGCTTTAATAGATGCATGTCACTCTACTGTAGGTGTGATCCTGGTGTAGTCACCCTACTGTGGTTGTCATCCCACTTTATTCCGATCCACTCAACATCGTTGTTTTCTTTATGGCATTATAGGCTTGGCCATGCTTCGGCTCCTAGGATTAATAACATCAAATTTTTTTTTTTTTTAGGAAAAGTTTTGAGGTGGATGTAAGTTAGGCAAACAATGTGCTTTGCCCTTTTCAAAACATGAACCTAGTACTGTTGCTCCTTTTGATCTTGTGCATTCTGATATATGGGGTCCTGCTCCAATTCAATCAAAAGGGGGGGCCTAGTTATTATTTTCTCTTTATTGACGATTATACTAGGTGAACATGGATCTCCATGGTTCATCATAAATATGAATTGTTGCGTGTTTACATTGAGTTCACTACTATGATGCAAACTCCTTTTTCTACTCGTATAAAAGTTTTTCGATCTAATGGTGGAGGGACTCACAAGCATTTAGGCATTTTCTTTCCTCTCAAGGAACCATCCCTCAAATTTCTTGTGCTTACACTCCGCAACAAAATGGTGTTGCTGAAAGAAAGCATCGTCATATTCTTGACACAGCACGCTCCATGCTCCTTTCTGCCTCAGTACCTATTGCCTTTTGGGCTGAGGCCATCAAAACTGCAGTTTTTCTCGTCTCGCCAATTCTTCAAAACACTTCACCTTTTGAGCGGCTTTATGGTAAGTCGCCGGACTATTCCATGCTACGTGTTTTTGGGTCAACATCTTTTGTTCTCCTTCCTCCCCCTGCACGCACAAAATTATCATCACGGTCAGCTATGTGCGTCTTTCTTGGTTATGATGCTGAGCGTAAGGGTTATCGATGCTATGATCCACATGCCAAGCCTTTGTATCTTTCTCGTCATGTTCTCTTTCATGAACATGTTCCATATTATGTCCATTTTACTGACCCAACCACACCGTCTAGCACTGCTGACAATCTTATCTTTCTCGAGTACTCACAGTCTTCATCACCTTTTAGTCCGTCTCCTAGTGCCGGTTCCTCTCTCGAATCCTCTGAAGCTGAAGCTACGACTGTCGTCCCTGAGGCTGAATCTCCCTCTGTCGCTCCTACAGATCTTTCTTCACCAACACCAATTACTTCACCATCTTCTTCTGTTGATACATATCCCCCTCCTGCTCCAGGATATCCTACCGGAGAACGTCACCGTCCTGCACATCTCGATGATTATGTTTGTACCACTACAGATAGTTTATCTCCACAGTTTTATGCCTTTCTTTCTACCATCTCTTCAATCAAGGAGCCTCAAACAACTCAAGAAGCAGCTGCCCTTCCAGAATGGCGGAGAGCTATGAATGAAGAACTAGCAGCCCTATGTCGTACACATACAAAGGACTTGGTACACTGGCTCACTTTCGTGTAAAGCGCTCTCGGATGGCATTCTCGAGATCACTATTCCATGAAGTGAAGTTCGAGGGCCGGGTCACTCGAATCCAGGCAGCCGTATACCTGAGTTGCTGCGACGGTAATGTCAGTTGCACTTTCATCATGGCGAGAGTGGAAATTAGCTCCGTTTTTGGTCTCCTATCTATAGACGTGTGCTTTCATGTCTGTCGCCGGGCCGATCTTTAGGTTGTGGCCAGCCACCTTTGTAGCTCCTGTATAGTTTGGATCCCCACATCCCTCTTCGACCTCATTGAATAGCGTGTCCCATTTGTTCGTGGAGCCAACGTGGGAAAAAGGGGATAGGCGGGACAGACTCTGACTCGTACAGCCCACTGGTCCAGGGCCTGGAGCATACTATTGGACAAGCAGCGGAAAGAAGTTAGCCGGCTAGCGCACTTCGGTCACTCAAGGTAGCCCCCTATCGTACGCATCTCTCAGATTGACTGATTTTTCGGCCGACGCACGCCCCGGGCTAGATGAAGGCTTTCCATCACCGAGCATTCTTGATAACGACTTTTGCCATCACTGAGCGGGGCCGACCCATCTCACCTTTCGAAGCTCTTTCCCAGTCAGCCCTCAGGCGATCTAGAGTGAGGCGCCTATAGGGAGAGTTTCTTAAGTAAGAAAGACGCGAACCAATTATTCACTGACTTCAGACCAAGCCAATCCTCATTTCCCGGTAAACTGCAAATTGAATGAACGAGATCTATTGAAGACTTGGGGCAGTTGGTATGGTAAAGGCCAGCCAACTATTGACATTGACTCAGAAAGAGAGGCCCCGAAACGGAATGATGAATTTCATCGAATTGACAAAGCGCCAATCTCAATGGATATCACATTCTTTGTAGAAATTTTTTATTGTCCAGAGAGTCTGTGTTTTTATAGTTCTCTTCTTTGTAGCATCTATCTCTTTCAGTCCTTTTTCCCGTTTTCTGTTCTGCCCGTGCGTTCTCTCTCTGCCTGAGAGGAAGCCCTCCATCATCAGTTGTAAGCGGTGCAACTCAAGCATTCCATCTTATGTCTTAGAGTAGCCATATAGGAATTCAAGAGTCAGGTGTTTTCATGTTCAGTCTTCCCGGAACAGACACCGCACACATAGAGAGAGGGAGATGGAGATATAAATCAACTAAACCCCTAAATCGCCGGGGAGGCTATGTTCTCAGTCGGCGAAGCCTCACAGAAAAGCAAGAGTACGGCCTTCGGTTCGTGCTCCTCTTAGGGAGGTTAACCTCACTTCCCAGGGACAAGAAAGACCGAACGGTTCCTGCTTCAGTCAACCAGCTTAAAGATACAGAGAGAACTAGGCTACATTGAGGAAGGTGAAGGTGAGGCTCGTGTTTCTGTCAAGGGAAGCACTCGGCTCACTCCACAGGCAGGATTAGCTCCTCCTGCGTCAGTCAACTACTCATTTCATATAATGATCACAGAAAGCTTGCGGTTGCTGCGGGTCAAGGGCCGGGCCGGGAAGTCTGTTGGCTCTTTAGCCTAAACCACTTGCCCATCAATGATCATCCGTGCCTGGCGGGGGAGAATCCCAGGTGATGCTACACTTCCGCAGAAGCAAGGATCCCTACCAGAACGGGTTCGCAACGAGTTGTCCAGTACGAGGCCACCTCCAACGGATCGGACTTGAAAGCAAAATCAGGCTTTGGTTGGGTGCCCTTACAGGTCGGTAAGGAGAAGATCCCGTCTCCAAGGGCGTGCGGACGCTCGAAAGCAAGAGAGACACGCTACGCTATACCGAAGTGGCTCCATACTAAGAAAAGTAGAAGGGGGACTGCTATCGACGGACTGACGACCAATACTCTCACTCGGGTCACTAAACACCAGAAGACCGAGAGGCACGAGCTGGCTTAACCCATTCCCTTACCACCAAGCCCGGATAAGCAACATCTGAAAAGGAAAGTAGAATTTGCTTAGCAGTTAGCAGTGGGAAGAGTCTATTCTATAGAGAAGCCTTAGGCCAATTGGAATGAATGTGGTATGGCAGCAGTAGCAAGGGGGGCACATTAATTAGTAAGGCAAGCTGTAAGAATAGCACTCGGAAATCTCTCTAAAACCAAGGGAGTCAATAGACTGAGTGACTGTGGTCAGGTAGCTGTTAGTAAGAAGCTCCGGTTCACAAAAGGAAAGAAGCAAGGGATGATACGCGCGTCGAAGGAAGGTAGAAGGAGAACTTTTCTCTAGCTAGGACTATTTTTGAACTAAGCCAAACAATTTAGGTGTGCCACTCTTTATTAGGAGTGCAGGCGAAAGGCGATAAATAGAAGAATTCCTTCTGTTTTCACAAGAAGGGACTAGTTTCCTAGCCAAGCCAGTAGAAGGGCAAGGACAAGAGCAAGGGAAAGAGAGGCAAGAAGGAAAGTAGTCCAACTCCATGTCTTACGCATCAGTGGCATTTGAATGAAACCATTAACTCAGTGGCCAAGACGATTTTGGTCAAGTCATGGGAATTTCTTTAAGTAAGAACCCTCCTTCGTCTCCTCGAAAGAAAACAAGTGACGAGAGCCCTACCCTCGTAGCAAAGAGACGACCACTTTTTAGTAAGATAGCAGCCAGTGAAAGAGTAGAACTCATTATCTCCATTCCAATTTGAACTCAAAGTGTTCAGCAAGGAGAGGTATATCTGATCCAATTGAGAGTTAGATCCCAGATGCCGAATCAGAGAGAGTAGAGCCCAGAGGCAGGCAAAGGCATACAACTGAGCAATCGAGCGGAACTAACGAGTGAAAAAGCGATTCGGCTTAAGGGAGTGAAACCGAGGCCGTTCTTGCTGTTGTTTCATCAGCAAATGTGGCAAACAGGTGGGCTGGTGCTATTTTCGTATTATAGAAGATCTCCGCTCAAGTCAAGGCGATGAAGCAGGCTCAAGGCCAAGGGAAATTTCTTTAGGAAAGCAAGTCCCATCGAGTTAGCTGTTGGAGTAAAGGCATGCCTTAAGGTAGCGAGTGACTTTCAGGTGATATGGTTCAATAGTCGATTAGATAAAGGCTGTTGCTACTTCCCCCGAGGGGAGGAAACTCAATAAATAGCGTAGATAAGGAAGTGGCTATTCTTTTTCATGACTCCGCTGCTATTTCATGGAATAGGAATAAGCGCCGCTAGTCTTTCTTTTCTGTTTGTTACAGAATCCGAAATGGACTTTTTTCCAAAGGCTTGGCTAGCTAGAAGGGAAGGCAAGAGCGCTATAAGAATAAGGGGTCTTGAGGGAATCAACGAAGGAAGGATGAAGGTCCGAAGTTGGCTACTGGCGGCCTCGTTGTACTTAGCCAACGGATACGAATTCGAAAGATAGGTCAATCTCCGAAAGGCCTTCGCCGAGCTGGGGGGAATACTGCTTGTGGTCTTGCACATGGAAAGGTAAAGTATTCTACGCAGGCTTTGGCTTAGGTTAGGCTTGGACCTGATTTACCGGTTCAAAGAAATGCTTTCAAGCCAGGGCGCGGAGCCCGCTACGCTCAGTCAAGTAACGAAGAAAAGCTTCATGGAATGAATGTCAGAAGCAAGATCTGAGTGAGAGCGCTACGAAGAGCAATTCTGAACACTTTTCACAATTGATGTCTCAGGAAAAAACAAGGAAAAAGACTGGGGTGCGGGCAGTTTCAAATCCATGAACTTCGTACAGAGCATCTCGGAGGAAGATGAGCAATGTTCACGGAAAAAGAAGACAGATTTTGTCCATGTCTTACTGATCCAAAAGAAGACCTTTGTGACCGTGACAGATGCTAGGGGGAATAAGAAGACTGGGGCCTCCGCAGGTTGTTTGGAGGAAAGAAAAGGGCGGTCTCGTCTTTCGCGGTATGCTGCTGAAGCTACTGCGGAACATGTCGGGCGATCCGCCAGAAAGATGGGTTTGAAGTCCGTTGTCATGAAAGTGAAAGGATCTACTTTTTTCAGGAAAAAGAAGAAAGTGATCTTAGGAGAGAAGGTTTTCGAGGTGAAGGAGTAGGAAATAAATCTCCCATTATGTACATCCACGATGTGACCCAACTTCCACATAATGGATGCCGACTCCCCAAAAAACGTCGTGTTCAAACAGTTCCAACCCATTTTCACTGATCCGGAAAAAATCTGATAGGAAAGCCTCACTAATTGACTGAGCGAGACTCCATCCAACTATTCTGCATCCATGACGCAAAGCCGCGTGAGTGAAGCACCCTAAACTTTGTAGTCAAGGCGACATTGTGGGTGGACGTGACCGTTCTATTGAGCCTTCCCGCTTATCCTACATACAACTCAGTCAGATTAGGAGGGCTAGGCCTCAACACCTCGACGTTTTGAGCTAGCCTATCCTATGAGGTATGGAATCCGTTGATCCTTAAAGGTTCTCGCTCCATAGTGTATTTTGTCATCGCCTTCTTGACCATCTTGCTTGGTTTTTTGAAAGCTTAGAGAAGGCTAATGACTTGCAGAGTCAGTCTTGGAAAAAGAAAGAATAGGCTTCGCTCAATTTTGCCCAGGCTAGTCTTTGAGAGTTCTTCCATCAGTTTCATTTCCCGCGGGTCAATGCCGAAGAAAGTCATGGGAATCCAATGGTTCTACTCGACAAAACACAAAGAGATGCGCACAACGAAAAGAGGAAGAAGACTATCACACACAGTCTCTTTCTGCTTATGGTCTTTCAGTGACTTATGATGAAGGACTAGTCATCCGAGTGGCGCACCCCCTTTCCCTGTCTTTGATCGAGCCTCAGCTCCTTTTTCCCTCACTTCTTCCCTGAACTCTGATTCTGCCTCCGTTTGGCTCTGCTCTTTTTCTTTTCTCTCGCACACAACCTCTACTCCTTGCAGGCGTACTTTAATCTCTCGTTCATCCTCGAATCTTTGAATATGGATCCTTCCTGACCTCGATTCTCAAAGATCTATGGACCATGCCATGACAGATCTACTTTGATCTTGTCTGACTCAACCAAAGGAAAATTGATCTGAGCTCGTTCAATCAGGGAGGGGGCCCTCTCTCTTCCTTGTTCCAGTGGTCTGGTCTCAAAATCCTGTCAGCGAGAGTCATAGTCGTTGGAAAAAAGGATTGCTTTTCTTTCATTGGACAGAAGGGCTAGGTCTCGAGTGTTGAGTAGCAGGTCATGGTCCACAAGCCAGGAAAAAGGAGCAAGCAGGGGTTGTAGGCAATCCTTTCCCACTGAATAGAGTCCCCTTCTGAAACCAAGGAAAGAGGGAAGACAAACAATTCTTGCCGCACTCTTGTTTCCTAATCTTCCTAACCGCTGTCTGCTTCCCACTCTGATTGAATGACCCCCGACACAAGACCAATTTGCTAAAGGCCCGAACTAAAGAACTATGGTTTTCTCTCGGCAGGGTGACGCACTCCCTTCTTCTTTCACTACAGGCTGCTGGATTCTGATCGTCTGTCTTAAAAAAGAAAAAAAAATGGACAGTACGTACGCTTGGGTGCTTTTTCCAGGAGGAGCAGACAAGACAGAGCTCTCATAGTCAGGGCAGCAGGGAGCAAAGACCAAGACAGTCTGATAGCAGCAAGCAGTGGACAGTCAATGGATGGAGAAAGAAGCGCAAGCTGGCTGTCTCTCAAAACGGTTGAAGGAAGTTGGAGCTGGCTCAACCAGATCAAGAGTACCGCTCGGTTTTGGTTAGCAAAACCTAAAGAAGCACACACAGTTCCACAGAGTGAAACTGGTACAGTGGTAGCTGGATTGAGACCATAGGGAAAAGAGGAAAATAGTGAAACTGGACATGGACAGCGCTCAAGGGTCAATGTGAAATTCATCTTTCAAATAATCTTTCCCTGCTCTTGGATTGCAGCAATGGTAAATGGCAGACCAGGATCAAAAGTCGCGGAGCCTACCCCCATACATCATTATTGCCGAAATCCCGGGTAGATGACTAAACATAGCAATGGAAGAAGGGGAGGGGTTGCTTCTAGCCCCGACTGCAAGAGCAATGAATCATTGGCTTTTCGCCTAGCACACGAAGTAGGGGAAGCATCATCCAAGGCCAGGTCTACGAGAAATTATATATCAGTTCTGCAGAGCCTCTGGAGCAGCAATTCAATCAAGGAAAAGCTCCTCCAATAAAATCCATATAATAATCCCGAACGTTGTTGGGCATCAGTGCAGCTAGGAGTGAAGATCTATTCATATAATAGTCAGTCCCCAGGAAAAAGACAAGCAAGAAAGCCCTAACATAGTAAAGAAGGACGCTAGAGAAAATCCAAGGAAGAAAAAGAATTTGGAATTGAACGGAGGGGCTATCGCAGTCAAACTGAGAAAGGTGGTGCTGGGAAATAATGGAAAGAACAAGGTGGAATAACGTATAGATCAAATCATGAGAGAATGGTTATGGAACAGCCCGTCTGTTGTGTTGGCAAAGGAAAACTGCCAACCGGGTGTCGCGGTGGGAGTGTCAGCCGAATGCTCAGAGCTAAACCAAGAGAACAAAAACATCTTCGACTGCTTTCGAAGAATGAAAGGAATCGCTAAAAAAAAAGGAGATGAGTCAGGATGGAACAAACATGGAAGAGTTTTCGGTTCCTGGAACTGGGAAGAAAAGAAATCTCTGGAAACACCCTGGAGGAAGCTTTTTTACAAGGGACTTTGGTTGAAAAGTCGGTAAGGCATATCAACATTAAGATGTTGTATGAAATAGGTCTCGCGCGCGCCTTAAAAATAGAATCAGCAGCATGGAGATTGATTTTTGATGCTCCACTACGAGCCTCAGTGGTGTCGAAAAACAAAGTATTCACAAAGTGCATTTCTTTCTTCAATCATTCATTCGATAGACGTGATTCCCCGGAGGGAGGACACACGCAACGCAGTTCACTCGGCCTATTCTACTTTTTTTTGGAATAGAAGGAGCTAGAACTTCCTGCTCTGCTCTCACGTTCATATACCATACCCATGGGGAAGAGGACCGAACGGAAGGCTAGGAAACTGAGATCCCGCGGGTTCCTTTTTTTTTTTCGTAAGCCGCGCACTTTAGGCCAGGCCTTACTATAACCAACCTCACTGATCCCACTCAATCTTTTACACCGATGTTTCGTACTCTCTCGACCAGGTCATCATAAGAAAATACTGCAAAATCTTTCCGAAGTGAGAGAAGGAGGGAAGTCTCGCTAGCGCGAGCCTGCTGAAAAAGGCAAGATTAGCGCGCCAAAGCAAGCCTAGTTTAAGTAGACGCGTCCTACCCCAACCGCAGTTTACTTTACTTGTCCCGCTTGCTGCTCGCCTCCGCCAGCGGCTTATGTAGTGGTCGGCATTCCTACGTGCTCCAACTTCTTGGACCCGGGCCTTGGAAACTGTCGTGAGGCTTTGGTGACGAAGGTCACGGGGGTCAGGGTTGTTGGATGGTAGTCTCTGACTCCCTCCAACTCAATCAATATCAACAACATGTCGTGTCGGTTTGGTTAGGCTTGGTTGACTTTGGTTGAAAAGATAGTAGGTTGAGGGGCCTCATTGATTAGTAAACCTACGGTGCTGGTAAGGTCGGGACCGTGGTCGTCCGTCTCTTGCCGGCCGATAAGATCACTGAAATTGACCAGCCAGCTGGCTTGGTTTGGCTATTCCTTTCTATTGAAAAGGAGTCAGCTGTCTGCGCGAGTCACCTTCCTTCTTCTAGGCTCCGAGTCACCTTCTTCTAAGCTCCGCTGGACGACACGGCATTCTCGTTCTATAGGCCGGCCGTACTTGTGATGGTTCCCCAGGATCCAATAAAGCCACTTAGGTCTACGTTGCCACGATATTGTTCTATGGAAGCGGGCGGGCTGCTTTTTAGAAGTTCGGCCCGCTTTTTTTTATATTTTTCTTTTTTACTAACAAAGGGGAGGGGGAGGGATTGACCTTTCTAACGCATATTCTGTCGTACCGGCCCACTGATTTGTTTTCGATCGGAGCATCAAGCAGCGCAACCCGGTTCTACTTGACTAAGCCCCGTGCTCGTCCAAGGAGGGAGTTTGCTTTACCTTCCTTTTTGATAACAAGGCGGAAACCCCCGACCCGAAATTCATGAGTTTCGAATGAAGAATGAAGACCTCTTATTTCTTCCCGGATTTCAAAGTTGGTAAAGACCCACCCCTTGTTTAAGTCAGAATGAGTCCCCGGGACCCCGGGACATTGGCTTCCGCCAACAGTGAACTATTAAGGATCGCATCCCGCGCATATTCTACATTATAGCCTGCAACTGATTCAGCTTCCGCTTCTGGGAGATCAGACGGAGCTCGATTAGTTTCTGCTAGACAAGGAATAAAGAACATAACCAATACGGGGAACAAGGGAATACCGGACCATATCTGCTTTTGCGCCATGACAATCTCACTCGAATTACAGGGACCTACACATATTAGTACAGTATACCGGGGTCCCCGGCCAGAACCACACGTGCAAGTTTCCCTGCATGTGGCTCGTCCGTGCTCTTTTCCGAGGCGCTGCCTGTGACTCCGCATGGGGGGCTGAACTGCAAACTTTCGTGTTCAGAGCATTGCATTGTCTGCCCTACTCCCTGAGTAAGCAGCGCCTACCAAGCGTCGCTTTCGTCAAAAAGGCCTCACGTTACTGCTTCCTTTTCGGCGCCTGCCCTTTATTTAGATGTTGGGGCAAGGCAAGCCCAAGGAAAGTATAGGTTGGCTTCCAGCTCCATCTCGGCCGGCATCCATCCTGCTCTCGAGAGGGTGTGGTCCTTGAGCGAACTACTCATGTGCTCTCTTGTCCCAACCCAAGGGCATTTGGTGAGGAACTAGGGTCCGGCGGTTGACAAGCCACTGATCGGAGGCGACTGGACTGTAGTGCTTTCATCAAATGATGCATGTGGGCTGAGCCATTCCCATCCCAGCCCGATTCGGCGTCGGAAAGAGATTCTAAATAGAGAATATGCGCACCGAGAATAGATATCTCTGTTAGCTAGCGGGGGCGGGCTTTCCTCTGGTAATCCTGCTGCGGCGACAGTCCGTCCCCTCTCATCTTTCTTTGGCTATACTTGTAGCCAGCCATGTTAGCTCCACATTCCATTTTCTATTGTTGACTAAAAAGAAAAGGCAAACATCACTCGGACCCCTTTCAATTGAATGCCTTGCTTGCCGCCTATGTTGGGAATAGGTCCCGGTTCAAGCGGCCCGCCTTTCATCATCTATACCAACCAGATGCCACGCACGACCCCATAGGAACGAATTCTGCGCCCTAAGAAGCAGAATGCGCCATCACCTACAGCCCTTTCCTCTGCCGGGGACTTCCACGAAATGAAAACGGGCGGCATAGTCAGTCGTATGCTCGACATGTTTTGCCCTAGTGTATATCCCGGAGTACTCCTATGGCCGATCTGTCACCCATACATTCTGGGCTTGGCCCCGTCCCGTGTTGTGGAGAATGCCCCCCTGGAGGCAGGGCTTAGTCAGTTATTATCGCAGTTCAGAGTTGATTCGGACCGCCACTTCTCTGAAAGCATGGTTCTTGCCTCCCTCCTTGGAGCTCGTCCATTCGTTGGGTGATCCCTTGCTCTCACGTTCGAGTGTTTGCTCGTCGTTTAGGCCGGTGAGTGACATTTCTGCTCATTGCAGTAACATCCGGGGTTCTTCGCACCTGGGTAGTACCAGGACCCTTGTGCCCCGGACTGCACTGCCCGCCAACGCCCTATGGACCAAAATTCCAAATTAGCCTTGCGACGAGACGCGGACATTCCTCATGCTGCGGTTCCCTCCGGTCCGTTCCCGGGTTGGGTTAGGGGAACATCCGAGGGATTACCTTCGCGGATCCAAACGTGCTCACAAGGCGCACAATAAGAATAAGACCAATAGAGACTTCATAAGGGACCATTTGAGCTGCAGATCGTAATGCTCCTAGAAAGGCATATTTCGAATATAGAGGACTTCAAGTTCCCAACAATCCACGAGAATATCATACCCCAAACCGTACGAGCACGTCCTCTGTCACCCTCCACCGCGCTTACGGCTCTATACCCCAACCCAACTTGCTCTGGCCCCGGGTCCTCCCGCATCTCTTCCTCGGTAAGCGGACCCTGGAAGCAGGGGGGTATCCGCTTGGGACTGATAGAAAGCAGCATCCCTCCTGACCGAACTAATAAATCCTTTGAAGTCCGGTCGCGTCGGAGACATCCTTATCTGAGGAGGAGGCTTCGTCGTCCGGCTCCTCATAAATGATGTTAGGATCGGCCGGCTCATCCTCGGAATCTGAAAAGAAAACAGAAAGAGATTTGTATTTGTTTCAATGACATATCTAATCAGACTGAATAGGATGTCGAAGACAGGATAATTCACATCAATTTCAGCAGGCAGGAAGGGCGCGGAACGTTTGACGAATGCAATGCAAGCTTTGTAGCTTGCTTACTCTCCGTCTAGCCTGTGTTGGCGGCAAGGAAGGAGGCATTGGAAAGACTAGACCATACACATTAGTACAAGAGGCATTCGGGAAGCGAGGTCTTGCTTCTGGCGAAGCTTAACGAAGGCCGACCACTACATAGAGACAACCACCAGTCATGAGCGATAGCGAAGCCGTCAGAGGCGGAAGCAGTCGCTTGACGGACGAAGCCGAGCCGATACGATAGGCGGGCGAAGGGAGCGAGACCAAGCCGAGCCAGACGTGGAGTGGCGAAGGGGGCCTACTATACGTATACGTGATTAGTAACCGGTGAAAGACATCGAACGACGGTAGCCTTCTTTCATTTCCGAAGAAGCTTGCGACAAGTCCTTGCATTAGTATGAGTTCGTTGACCGCGTAAGGGCGATCCATCTTGATGACGAATTCCACGATAACGAGAAATAGAAATTAATCGTTCGATGTCTGCTCGTTCTCCCCTCTTCAATTCCCAATGAACAAGATGATCTTGACTTATCATTTGTTCCATTTGGTCGATCTGATACTTAGTTAACTCATTCATCTTAATCTTCCCACTGATACCTAATCGATAACGAATCAGAATGGCTTTTTTAGGTCCAATTCCATCCATTTTAGTTGAGGCAATTCTGACTTGTTCATCGGGAGATGATCTAGCTCCTGAGATATATGACATTCTTTATCCTTCTCCTTGGTCTTCTCGGCTGGAATCAACAATGGTTGGTTGTCTCCCTCTACTCCCGAACCAAAGACTATCTCACTCGAGCGCCAGAAATTTCTCTTGACTATCAAGATCACCCCTACCCTAACTAACTATATGCTTCCAGTACTCTAACATAGATTTCTTTGATTCTTTCGTTCCTAAAATATAGGAAAGTGTCCCTCCCAACATGTTGTATAGGCGAGAAGGAGGCCTTTATCCGACTTTCTTTATCTATGATAAGAGAATAGAACGATATTGTCAAATATTTTTCTCTTGGCTTGTTAGATCTATTGTTTTCAATGTATTGTGACCTCTTAGTTATTCTATATCTGCTCTGACTACTGGGGACCCGCATTGAGAGGGGTTTTGCTTTCACACGGAAGAATATTTTTTCTTCACTGCACTGATTTGAAGACTCCTTTAACAACAATAGAAAAGATCAAATAAATGCAAAAAGATTTTCATAAGTACCGGCGATAGTGAGCTCCCCTTGCTAACCTTGCCTTGCATCTCAAAAGATTGTGACTGCTCTAGCAGTTCTATGAGAAAACATCGCTGATCACTTCGACTAGTTCCAAAGGGTGAATTTTTCTTCTTTTGCAAGGCAGGGTTGAGGAAAGTAGGAAGGGGGAAGGGGTTGGGGGAAAGGCCGGAAGACAGGATTCATCAGTCTTCTTTTATGATGATCCTTTGACCAACCAACAAGAGCAGAGTCAAATCTTTTGATTGATTCTAAGGAGCTGGTCAAACATCTGGACTGGATCCGCAGGTTATGGATATGGATTCGCTTGGAAGGGTGAAACTGCACTAGATGGGGCGGAGGAGCACTCAATGCTTTCGTGGACTACCTCCCGAACTCATCATAAACTGTATACTAATGCGGTCTATTCTATTCAAGCTATTCTATCAGTAGTGATAGCATAGCCATAGAACAGTAGTCTGAGTATAGGACTCTGACCGTCCTGATTTTTCGCTTGATCAAGTCCTTGAATCAGTAGATCCTTCAGGAAGAGCCAGCCAATGTTGAGCCCCCTTCTCATTACAGAGGAGTTCAGCCCTCAATGATGCAGTTGATGCAGTTGGTGAAGCAAGTGATTAATAAGTTCCAGTAGCAGTAGCCAGGCAGAACCATTTCCTTGCTCTTTATTCAAGGCTGGAAGAAGGAAAGCACTTATTCTTTTGCACCAGGAGAAGTGAACTAAATTGTTGAGTTCCATCTCTCCAAGAAAGAAATTCGAACTGAATAACAACTAAGACAAACTTCTTTGAAAACCATACTTTCATTCTTCGTATTTGATTGATTGATTGCCGCCCTATTCGCCGAAACAGATTCTTTTATCGCACCAGTCTTCTGGCAATAAATAAGCCAACAATTGAAATGAGGCGTGAGACAAGAGTTTTGCGTCTCACAAAGAGACGAAGGGAAGTTGCACTTTGGGGAAAGAGAACTTCAAAACGAACTGAAAGAAGGTCGATCCATTCGACGGAGTTGGAAAGGACTTCGCTAATCAACATAAGGTTGGTCTCACCTTCGTCTGGGGACTCGAACGATGAGATCGCTGATGCCTCCGTGGATGCAGATAGGGCTTCTTTCACCTCCCGCGGTAAATTATGAAAGAGCTTGCAGTTATTTTATTGAATTTTCTTTTCAGTCCAAAGATCCATTGCATTAGCCTCTCTTTGTCGGCCTAAGAATGAAGGAGGGCTTAGCTTGCGCAGGTTACACGACTGAGCTGCCAAAACTTCGCTGCTCTGCTTCCTAATCTGATAGTTCTTCTCTCTATGGAAGCAGGGCAAAGTATTTCTCAGCAAGGAAAGCATAACGGAAGTCTCGCCACTCGTCCAGGTGCACGCACCCGGCTGCCATCCAGGCGCTCCACGGCGCAGAAGAATCTCCTGACTTAGGGGACGAGACTCGTTCTCTATTCTCAGAGGATAGTTCCACTTCTCTCCCAAGCCCGCGTGGTTCACCAGCCCGACAGTATCTTGCCTCAGCACCTTGACCGGAACCCTCACATGACCCAACTTTGCACTTTCGCTTACCTCGTCAGCCCAGCCTGACGATCCAAAGCCTTACTAGCACTTCCGAAGTCTCCCGCACCAATGTTCATGCTAGCAACCAAGTTTCAGCTCCAGCTAGCCAAGAGTCAGCCGAAAGGGGGTGTGAACGCCTCCCCCACTCAACCCCTCTCCTTCGAATATTAGAAAGGAGAGGAGAAGAAAAAACATGTTCCATCCTTTGGCCAAGAAACATCTTCCACTGGTTTACTATTGAGTTTGTTACTTTTTTCTGTTGTCTAGTGGACCACCGTCAAAAATAACGTCACTCGCTTCTATCCCAAGCGCTCCTAGGTGAAGGTAGCGGAGCTCCGAAACTCCAAGCCAGTGCTTTCTCCAACGAGTCTTCTTCCGAGGGTTAGTTAAGCCCTCTGACATGATCGGGCTTTTAAGTCTTCCAGTGACTATATGGTAGCAAATAAAAACCAATAAGAGAGTGTGAGTGTTGATTCCACATCTCCTCAAAAAGCACCACACCATCCAAGGTTGATGTTACCAATCAACTCAACACTATGAAACTGCGCGCAAAGATATCCTTTCTTTCATCTATAGGACGGTAGATCCACACTGAATCATTCCATTCGAAGGGAAGTTCGATTTGGACTTTTCTTTTCTCAGGGCTGGGACCAATAGCTAGGTTAGCAGCTTAGATTGCAGTTGTTAATTCGGAAGCAGAATAAAAAGAATAATCCGCGCGCGCAAGCAGCCACTGGTCCCTTTTTGGGAATGAAAATAAGCATAGAAGGCAAGCATGAGCTTGTCAGGCAGACGAAGGCAGCCTTGGTTGGCTCGGATGGAGCTTTTCTTAGAACTCATTCTACTGCAGGTTGTTTCGGAGCTTATTTTGCGCTTTACAGTACAAATTTAGTGAAGGAGGGTTAGTCTATAACTAATGAGGGTGAATCCATATACAAGATAGAGGTATTGATAGCTATATTTAGAAGCCTACGAACTTCTTCGAGTTGCTAACAAAGGCTTTTTCAAGTGTGTAGGGGAATCGAGAAAGACTAACAACATTGTGTAAATCTACATCACATTCCTTCTCTTGTGTCTCGTTCATCCCCTTCGTTCGTCCGGTCTCACCCATTTCAGGTCAGTCCAGCTCCGATTCCGAATGTTTGAGTGCGATTACTTGCCCGAAGTTAATTTATGCTTTCATCGGGAAAAGTCCGACTTCCCAAACAAAGCTCTGAATCAATCTGTCCCGACAATAAACTTCCCTAACAAATATTTAACAATGGACATTTCTCTTCTATTTCATGTCCCTATCCGAGGCAACCAACTTTGTTGGTTGGGATTTCATAGTTCAAGTCAGGCCGAGATTTCCATTTTATCCTTCAGCCCCTCACCAAAGAACCCATAAGGCTCGTCTACACAATACCACAGCCAATCCATACAATACAACAAGGTAGAATCATTAGTTAGGCTAGTGGGATCCAATTCCTCTGTTTCCGTCTTTTGAAAGAAGTAAGGTCTTCTTCCTTCATCCTCCATCCCCACTACGAAACCGGAATATGTTTGGCTGTTCAATAGCCAATTCCCTTTGGGTATGCTGGGAAGATGAAGAGATGAACTTTGGAATTCAATTCAAAATGAAGCAAGATGGGTTGGAAAGGTGCCCGCCCTATTATATTAGGTAAAGCTGGTAAGGTCATTTTTTTAATGAAATCCACTCTTCAATGCCTTTATTCCCTTTCAGGGTCCCGAAAGGAATGGCTGGTAGGATTGAAGGAATTCGGACGATATGTCCATGGTCTGGGCTTGGAGGGAGAGAAAGAATTCATCTCATCGCATGGGAGAAGGCTCTCCGAAAACCAGGAGGAGAGGGGATGGCGATAGCATGAATAAATCTTGGACAAGAGTTTTGATCTTTTTTTTTTCTTGTTCTACTTTTTTTCGGCGGACTGAACACCAAACCTATCTATATAGATAGAATTTCATGTATTATAGGTTTTGAGTCATCCTCAATTCGTTGGGCGAGACCCTTCTACTCGGCACCGTCGGATCACTAGACAACTTTTCGTACAGTTGCATCAGTAGCTCTATCTATCTATAGAAGTCATTTCGTTCTCCTTTGTGGGCTTAGAAGCGTCATAGAATCTTACGCTTCGGGTAAAGGTCCTGTCGGGGTGTTCTGGCCCATGATCAGTTCGGTTGCGTAGTGTTAACTCAGGTCTTGTCTACCCTGGTCGGAGCTGGAATTAGAACTTTGTTTAAATGGGTCCTGGATCCAAGTTTCTCTGAAATTCTGCCGCGGGAAAGGCTCACCTGCCTTGATCATGCTTGGGCGACCTCTACTGATCTATCTGTCAGTAATGGAAGCATCCACGGGTTGTGTCCTTGGTCAGCACGATGGAGGAGTGAGCCTAGTGCTTCGTTTGATGGAAGCACGAGGGACGGCAGGCTTTTTTGGCCGTTACAACGACTTCACTCTGAGGCCTCTCACCTACCCCATGATTCTACCTGGACGCTTCATCGTGATTATTTCCCACGAACACGAAAAGTGGGAAAAAAAGATGCGCTCGGGACCATTCTAACAGAGCTTAGGGTGGAATAGACCGACTTGATGTAATGGATGGCACTTGATTAATTAATAGGGCACGAGACTACCTTTATTCATTCATTTATGAACCTCCGCCCCTATCCCCGTTGGGGGGTCCTGATCTCGATCAAATGCAACTGACTGACTATTCTTTTACGGTTGAGGCGATCGGTAATGTGTTTTATGATGGGAGTGGGTCGGCCATGGAAAATTCTGGTTGATTCTTCAGTGAGGCATTAAGGCATTTATGAACCGGTCAGTCAAAAGAAGAAGAGTAAGTTGATCGGGGAGAGGCAGGTGGTAGAGGCGCTGAACTACATTACAAGGATGGCGGGAGGAAACAAATGTCTGAAGCGGGTCGCTTTCTCTCTTTTCTTTGGTCCAACTTGACTTCTTTCTATCTCAAGATAAGAGTGAATCAAAGCCTCTTTCTTCCACATAGGCGGGACCCCCTTTCGGCGCATGTCTTGTGGCGAACTAGACTGAGAATTGTTTATAATAATAAGATAAGAGTTCTGTCTTTCGAAGCGCTTTCATCAGCTCTTGCTTTTTGGGAATTACCGCTGCTTGGATCTTTGATAGAGTAGGCTCTTTGCCTTCTTACTTTCCAAGGGAGCCTTTCTTTTTTTTGCTTTTCTGACCTTCTTCCTTTAATGGAAGCAACTGAAATCCATGTAGAAGAAGGTGCACAGGTGGACAAATAAGTCCCTTGGTTTGCGGCGAATGTCGATCTTTAGCCAATAAATAGCAGTAGGAGTATGGATGGATGGCATGTATCATTAGCTGGCACTGGCTTTCGATTCTGGGATATCAATAAGACATATGCAATGTGCCTCTAGAGCATCTACTGACCCGCCTGCGCGAAGGCCTTCCCCCTCTTCTCAGATGTCCAAAAAAGGAATTGACAGTTAATCCGCCTTCTAAGACATGGTAATTGCTTTCAAAGGCTAGGCAAGTGAATCAAAAGTAGACAAAGAGTAAGCTCCTTCACTTCATGCCTTTTCTCGCGCAATAGTGACATCGAGGATTGCAAGGAGTAATGTTCTTTTTAACCTGGAATTGAACTGTAAGAGAACCTCCATTGTCTTCGAAAAGTCAAGGTATGCCTTTCCAAAGCCACTAGGCATAGATCGAACTTTTTCCCTTCTTGTCCCTTCCGACGGCAGGCAGTCCCTAGACTGTTCCGCCAAGCAGCGCCCTCGGCTCCGGGACTTTCAGAGGGCTAAAGAGGATGAGTAGACTGCTTTCAACTATTCCTTTTTGTTTTTGTTGATAAAGCACTCCCTTCTTTCTTGACTTCTGAAAGCGTGCGCAAGCTCTTCAAAAATAGCTCCGCTCCTTACGCAAAACAATATCGATTCGGCGCATTTGAGCTCGTTGACTATGCCTTTCCGCGCCGGTCAGTGTAACAGAGGAGAGGGGCCTAGCGTCTTGCCGGGATTCATGCTTTGTTGCAATGCTGCGATCAAATTGTCCTCCTTTTGGAGAATTCGACTGAGTCTTGCCATCCCAAATTCTTATTCTTCCCACTCCGAACCCTCCATACGAGGTTTGGGATTCCGCTTGAACTAAAACAGGGGAATTTGTGCTTCAAAAGTGTCTATATCCCATTCATCAAAGGCTACGCCCCTTTCAAACATTGGAATGGAAATAAAGAGATCGGCGGGCGGGGAGCCATCCCAGCCTAGCAATGACAATCCCTTACCCCCTCTACTCCCCCTTCCTTTTGTTTTTCTAGAGTCCTCTCTTGTTTTTATAGAGGTGACTATCTCCTTTTATGGGGGAATTTGCCATACATACGCAATTTTCTTTTTTTTTTTTTCTTCGTCGCTTCTCTTTTTTTTAGCTGGCTGCTCGACAAGGCTTGTAGATTCGCAGAACAAAAGAAGAAGTTCCACTACAAAAGGGCAGCCCGGTTCCTTCGAGCCTCTGTTTAGCTTCAAAAGAAGGTGCTAGTAGAACTCACGTTTGGTGCGTCCCACCCCAACAACAAGGTGCTTGACTTGTTCCCGCGCCCTATCCAACGAATAAGGAGAAGGCCGCCGGCCTATCGATGACCGAGCCAGTCTGAAACTACTGCTGACCTCACACAAGGAGCGAAGTCGAGATGTTGATGAGAAAGGCTCAAGTCGAGTGCTCTTTGAAGGCTACTATGCATCCTTACGAAGACGTCATTTTTAGTTTGGGTATAGCAGGACTTGAACCTGCGACCATTAGGTTAAAAGCCCAATGCTCTACCAACTGAGCTATACACCCGAATTGACTACAGAAAAGAAAAGTCCTTTTCTTCTTATGATATCACAGAGGCGCGGCTCTATATGAGGCTCGTACTGCGGAGCAAGTCTGGAGTCCTTTCCACTGAGGGAGACTACAGTAGCTCGAACTCAGACTATCTACGAAAAAAGGTAAGGTCGTTTTTCTTTCCGGCGGGTTCGACCGACGTTGCTCGGTTGAGCGCTCTCTTTTCTTTGTCCAATTCCGTCTGACCAACTCGCGAAGGGTGTTGAGGCTGGATCAGGTACGAAGTCCGTGCTTGAGTCCTATTCCATTCTCAGGCACGGAAGTTGCTGGCCAGCGCCCGCTCAACTCTTCGAGAGCCGGACCAGAAAGGAGTGGTGGTTGGTGGAGATTCGACAAGTCAATATACAATGTATAAGGTCCAAGGGATAAAAGCGAGATCTGGCTTCCGAGCGAGAACGAGAAATAGGCAGATGATCGGTCTGCTACGCTACGTACGTTGACCTTGACTTGGCAGATTCATCCAATTGAACACCACCTGGGACTGGTACTAGATAATCCAACTCTTTTTCCTACCGGAAAGGATGATGATGATGACAGCTAGCCTCCCGACCATCCCTCCCGGTCTGTCTGGCTGCTGCTTTCTTGAGTTCGATCTAGTCTGCTGGACTGTGAGGGCTAATTACTCACCAGATCCACTGCCTTCCCTCTCCTTTCTTTCTCCCCCAATTCATTCACCAGTGGAGTGAACCTGCCAGTAGTCCTTTTTGGAAAAGACCGGCTAGTGAACAGCATAGGGAAAAAACGACCAAGCGAAGGACAAAGAATTTCTTGATTGACAGCTGTGTCAGACGGTAGTTCACTCAGAGCTGTGGAAGGTTCTAAGCGGTAGACAGGTGGGATAGCTGAAAAAGAAGCATACGCGATCTTAAGCAAGTAAGAAAATGGGAAAGAAATAGGAAGAAATCGGATGGCAAGCACCAGGCAAGCTATTCTTTCTTCTCGCAGGAAGAGAGAAAGAGTCAGTGCTGAAGAGATCGATTTCTTTCCGTCACTAAGGAATCTGAGAGAAAGGGTTGGTCAATCAGTCGTTCAAGGTTGAGGGAGTTTCAAAAGAGGATTGGAAGACTATCCGTATGCGTCCAAGAACTAGGCCAAGCACACATCCATCTCATAAGGTACCACTCAGCATCGTTCAATGTTGGAGGGGCAGGATCGTCAGCCAATAGCGACTACGCACTCGAGGGAAGATGGAGTAGTCACGGTCAGGTCAGCATCTTGCCACCGTACTCTTTCTAGTATAGAAAGAAGGTGAGCAAGGAGAAGGGGCCGGATCCTTTCTTGCTCGACCACTCCGCATTCCACTCTTTGATGACTATACTCGCGTTCTATCTGCCCTGTCTGATGAGTCTTTTCTGGCTCGACAAAATCACTGCTGCTTCTTCAATTCAAAGCGAGACTGACGTTCTCACTCGTTAGGTACAGGTGCTCACTGAAAGCCATGGACGATTGACTTGCTCGAGCTACCCCTACCGACCCTCCTTCTCTCTGGTTTGCTCACAGATTTTGGAACCCCATCTGCCATTGGCTTGACCGCTTCCTCCTTTAAAATGGATAAAGATTGATAAGGGGCAATGAAGCGGAGTTTGCGCCCAGGGGATAGAAAGTCAATCAATGTCTTTTGATCCGCTGAGCTAGGAATGAAAAAGCAAACCTCTATCTCGGATCTTGCTAAACTTGTCTTCTAGCCTGCTTGATCCTTGACTTCGGAGCTAATCTATCCCTAAACCCCAGGGCCATTATTTTCTTTCACTTGGCCTTCTCCCTCGGGCTAGGAAAAAGCCTATGGATAATCAGTCCAATCAACCAAGCAGATGGAAAGAGGGATGCATTGAGTAGCCCTTGAGAAAGGGAACTAGACAACCCGCTATGATACAATTTATCCTACGCGTCTTTCCAATAGGGAAAGGATGGTGCTGCTATCGGTATTTCAGTGAATGGAACATCAGGAATAAGCTCAATGCCAAATCAGGCTACACTAGCCAGTCCAGCAGTTAGACCAAGACAGGGTCTTCCCTTCGTTGAAAAGAGAGGCAGATGCATCAATGTTGATAAGGAATTTCTTTTTCTATTATCTTCGTTCCAGACAGAAAAGTTTTCTTTTTCAAAGTGGTTAATTAAAAAAAAAAATCTTCTTGTGCTAGCGGCTGCAGAGTCGTAGTAAAAAGGGAAGATTCCAGTATCAGTGCCAGTGACAGTATCGGTCTGAGCTTCCGTCGTTCCTGCAACCTCTTTTGGGTAAACTTAGTCTCCGGGTCTCCATTTTCTCTAACTAGAAGGAGCTCTATTACTTGTTCTTTTTTCGTGGGCGATGAACTTTTACGCCGATTCGTTCCCGGCTAGTTTACTGGGGCGGCTTTATGGTCATGAATTTGAAAAAGGATATGGAACTTTCATTGCTACTTCTGGTTCGATAGCTTATTCCTATACCCGTTTATCCGGAACCGGTAGGGGCAGGTTCTCCCGAAGTTCTTTACCCTGCCGAGGCAGATCTATATCCTCTTTCTTCATATCTATATGCACCCATAAGACCTTACCCACCATAAGTTTCTTAGTATCCAGTTCCAAATAAAGATTCAGGTGACCTCCCGAAACCGGAAGTTTACCGAGCAGCGAAGGCAGTTCGACGTTCTAAAAGCAGCTGTACCAGTAGAAATGCAAAAGCTTGTTTCAGATCAAATCTCCCCGGTGTCCCGCTTATTTCCCCGCCACCAGTCTACCTGTTCCGACTTTTTGCACATGCAAAGGTTGAATAAGGCTTACAGTACCTATTCCCGCCTGTGAAAAAGGCTTGCGCTCACATCCCGAGGGGAAAGATCGTGCCATGATTGACTGAGAGCAGGGAGAGAAGGAAGTTGATTGACAGACCGAAGACAAGCCCGATTGGCTCGCTTGATTGATTGAAAAGAACCACTGGCTTACTTAGCTTGGCTCGCATTCGACTGGACTGAGAATTGTGTATATAAAGAAAAGACTGGCTACTGGCTTGAAACCGAGGGACTGCTCGGACTGACTGCATGTTACCAAGCATTCCGACTCTCACTATGCTTAAGACATCGGATTCGTGCATTCTAGTGCATCGTTACCTCTTTACTTGAAAACCTCACTTTCTCGCTTGCTGACTGGCATTCCTTGAAAACTTCAGCGCTAACGCCCTTTGTCCGTTGATTCCTTTCGCTCGTGAGAAAGCACTCTTAGGAGTGAATGGGCAGCGCTCGCTTGTCACACTGAAGCTTTCAAGCCTTTTCCCCGGAAGGAAAGATCTTATTTGAAAGATTGTTCCGGCTTGGCTTGGTACTGGCTTGACCTATTCTTCATTCGTACATCGTATTCTGTAAGAGCGAATTCTATGCTACAAAAAAAAGGCAATGAGCTTCAAGCTTGAAGGTTTTGAAAGGGTGATTGCAATGTACTAAATCAGGCCCTATCTTCTACACGCTACCATCTGTCTTCGATTATTCAATTGATAGTTAGAGGGTAAAAGAAAAGCAAGCATGAGAAAGTTTACGATAGCACCATCTCTTCCCACTACGCGCGTCGAAGGAAGGTAAAAGGAGAACTGACGCTAGGACTATTTTTGAATTAAGCCAAGTGGACTGGGGTGCCACTCTTTATTAGGAGTGCAGGCAAATCAAGGCATAAAAAAATTCCTTATTATTGATAGCATTGGTCTCGGAAGGCCCTCGCTCTAAAGAGTTGATGGCAGCTATCCTGCTCTGTCTGAGAGAATTGGAATGGAATTGGTGTGGTTCGCTAGCTCTTTCTTTTGAGACGAATTCATTCCGAATTCGGTCGTGATAGGGAAAGGCCTTGCCTTATTACCAGGAAAGAGAAAATGGGCAAAATCGCCTGCTAGAGAAGAAGCTCTTAGGGAATCGATCTAGACTAGATGAGATGCCGGTGCCATTAAAGTAGCAGCCAGAAGTCGTTCAAGAGATGAGGATCCAGGTAGTGAAGTCACCCTCGGGAGAAGAATCATTCCATTCACTTGTGAAACTGCTAAGAAGATTTTCTCTTGCTTGAATGTGACACAAAAAGAAGAAGAGGCGAAGGAACCCGCGGAGAAGCTTCATGGCCTGGAGCCGGGCTAGGGGTAGAAGGGAATCAAGGAAAAAAAAGACTTCTCTCTCTTGTCGACTGGGAACGAATGCTAGCATGGCTTGAATAATGACTCTCCTTCAGTCAGTGTCGATGGTAGGCTTTCGGATAGAGAGAATGCTTTCGGGTAAGGTGGTAGGCTTCATGCTATGCTGGTATGCTTGATGATAGTCAACATGCAACATCGGTATCGGTCTTGTTCAAATTTTCCGTAGTAGATCCCTTAAAAGAATTGATCGACTAAAGGAAGAATTGGTGCTTGACAAAGAATTAGCCCGGACCCTCAAAAGGCTAGATTTCTCTTTGCCAACAAGAGGAGTCGATTTAGTAGTTCACGATGAAAGGCGAGAAAGACCTCATCACTTGACTTCCAGTCGGAACCTGACTTCGCTGGATTCTGAACTCAAACTGCTTGTACATCCCCTTCGAACAACCAAGCCGGAAACTTGAAGAATGTAGCGAGCCGCGGCGATTGAGCCTACTGCTCATTCCGTCAATAAAGTGACCTTTTATTGATCAGATCCCTGAATAATAATGCCTCCTCTCTTCGATAAGAAATTCTTCAACAACTGAGAAACTGAAAACAGAAATTTCATACAAAAGTATGATTGACGATTCGGAGAACAATAGAACAAAGAGGAATTTGAGTTTCTGAGTTAGGAGTTCCCCTTGCCTTCGGGTGAGGAGTTGCCTTAGCCTTCTCCTTGAGCTTGTTCCTTCATCTTTTTAGTCTCCTTATTTTTCGGAGACTCTGCTTTCCTTTTCTGAGCTCTCCTTCCTTGGCAAGGCAAGGCCATCTTCTTCCTTCTACTGGTGAGATTGCTGGCGTGGAAACCACTGCCTTTCCCTTGTGCCCTGGAAATGGATTAGCATCTATATTGCCTTGAAGCCTAAGCTCTCCTGACCAACTCTTCTTGTCAAAAATATCCCTAAGCACATAACAGTCCATCGCGCTATGGGATATCTTCCTGTGATAGATACAGAATCGCGAATGCTTCTCGTCTTCAGCAGTCGGGACAGTTGTCACAGAAGGTAGCTCGATAACCCTATCTTCCAGCCATTTCTTCAATTCCTTTTCACACTGGGGCAGCATCTATTGAAAGTGGATTGACGGTGTTGAGAGATTTCCAGCATAAGCTGTAGTTGAACCATTTTAATGAAAATGCTAGCAAAAAGGCAGGCCCAGAGTCGGATTCCGCCAGAAGAGCTTAACCGACCACACTTACCTTCTTGGAAGGAAGAAAGCAATGAGGGAGTGAGCTTAGTTACTTATTTTCGGTCGCCCCTCCCGGGCACTGAACAAAAGGTAATACTAATAGGTTAGGTCCCTATCTACCTTTCTAAGACAAGAGATCGAATTCTTCTACTCCCTTCGTTCGGAAACCACTCTTGAAGAGCCTTCCGCTTCGGCAACTAATAACCATAGTGTTGGGCTTCTGGTCTATAGTCACTAATCTCGAGTATGCCCTCCTTTCGTACCTTTCTGACTTTCTATCCTTATTCTCGATAAGAGAGGTAAGACTGATTTTCTATTTCCGGCCGACTTCTGAGCTAAAGGGCTGTTTAGGAAGAAAGCAATCCAAATAGAGTGTGTACTGTACTAAGTGCCCCTTCCTTGAACCCGAAATCTCTCTCTTCCTTACCGCCCTTCATGCCTTACCCTTCTCACCCAAACTTCCATGCATGTCAGTCTAATATAACCAACTAGATTGATCACAGTAACCTACAGCAGTCTTAGGCATATATTAGTCCGTCACTAACGAGCATACAACTGATTAGTGGTCGGACTCCTCTAACTTAGGAAGTGGCATAACCAAACTGGTGAACGCGAGCGGTTGGACACCGCGAGTCGTTTGAGACATTCTTCCGTAAGTGAAGGAGGACCTTTCAAGAAGCCCGTCCCTGGCCTTTCGCCTATCCAGCCAGCGGGGGACGTCTTGATAGAGGACTCATTAGAAAAAGCCTTCCTGACCGTATCAAGAACTCCCTCTTATGCTTCTTCCTACGGATGGTGGATACTGAAAGACAACGGAAGGAAGGAGGGAAGGCGGGCTAGTAGGCCAGAGTAGGACGATACGCTTACCTTTCCCTTGCAGCAAACGTAACCCGAACAGCACACGCAAACCATGCAGCAAGCCTCACCCTGACATCGTGCTATGCGCTAGGGGCTGGGAAGTAGGAGGGTGTGGGTGGTAAGCGCGGTGGGTGCTTTCTTCGAAGTGCGCGTTCTGCTATCTGAGCGTACGTAGCGTTCTTCTGGCGCCTATTGCTTTCTTTCCGCTTGCTTGACCCAAATTAATTCCCCACTTCGAACTCGGGTTGACTTGCTTGCTCTTTGAAAAAGTGGGTGCAGCTTGATTCGAACTGAATCATACATACTCAGTCTGCTTTCGAATGGGAGTAACTGGTTGCTTAAGCGATCAGCTCACCATCTATAGTTGGAGAATCACTGCCTGAATGCGCTGCTGCTGCTTGGTTTGCATGACTTCGCTCCTTCTTTCGAAGATTGGTATCGACAATTGCAGGAGGCAGGCAGAAAGCAGTCTGCTTGCTTGGTTGCAGGAAGCATCAAAGCAAAGGAGGAGGAAGCCAGGGAGTAGCACTAGTATCAGGGGCAAATGCCACAGAAGTAGCTGCAGATAGAGGTTTGGCTTGGCTAGATTGGATAATTGGCATTAAGGGCTAGAGCTTCAAGCAAAAAGGGCTTGTGCAAAGGAGGGTGACACTAGGAATGGGCAGCTAGCCTTCTGACTGTCCTCTTGATGGTCCTATAGTATAAGAAGAGAGTTGACATGAATGCACAGACTGAGCTGTTGGAAGAATAACCGGCCAAGAAGGGCTTGTTAAAGCATTAAATCCCATTTTCCCCGGAATAGAAAATGGCAAGTGCTCAGGAAGTCTGTCTTTCGGGATTCGAGTAAGTTATGCTCCAATGTTCGTAAGAGAAGGGCTTCTTTGCGCCTTAGAGGTTTGGATTGGACAAATAGGTGGCTGTTAGCACGAAGGAAAGGATGCCAGTTGCTAAGGCCCTCGCTCAGGAGGGATAGATGAGAGCCAATAGCACTAGTTGAACTCTCCCTTGATCGGATGCTTGCTATCGAAAAGGAAGATGGCATTGATGCCGAGAATAAGCATATCTACAACAATGGTGACACATCCCTGCCAACGTCACTGAGCCATGCCAAGATCGAGGTATCCCAATAGGAAAAAAAAGGAAAAGGATCGAGAGAAAGAATAAGCTGCAAGGGAAGAAGACTTTGCCGGCAGTCGTTCCGAAGTCAAGGAAAAACTAGCATTGCACATGGGCAGTAGAAAGTCCCTTTTGAATGTCCATCCATCTGAGATCAGAAAAGGATTTCGAACTATCTTGGGACTAAGTGAAGACAGTCACTTGCTTGAGACGGAGCTGCAGATTTCTCAACTGTTAGGGAAGGATTCATAGATTGCATCGAATCCCCTGCAAGGAAGAATGCTGAGTTAATGTCCGAGGAAGTGACTAATCTAAGAGGAAGGAACATATAAAAAAAAGGAATTGGACCAAGACGGGAAGGTAGTACGTACTAAAGGGATGCGGCCGCTTTTGTATGTACTTGCATTTCTGCTGTTAGCATGGTTTGATAGTATAGAATAGTAGACAGGCTACGATCTTTGTGGCTCTTTGCGTCACAGGAGCAGTACAGGACGAATGCCAAGGTTCTTGTTACAGACTAGGCTGCAAGTGAGAGTGATAGAATCAGCTCAGCTGTGAATGCTGCCGATGCCGATACCGGAGCAGCTAAAGGAAGCAGTAGCAGTACAACCATCCAATTGAAATTTCATTGCTTTCTTCCTCTATCAATTCCTTTTGTTTGAATAAGCTATTAAGGTGCCGAGGACAGACGTTGATGCCCAGAAGGAGCTGTGAGGGAGAACGGAGATTGTTGACGATTTTCAACAGATGAACGAACGTAGAATAGAGAAGGATTTGTTGCCGCTACTGAATCAGAAGTAGCTGCTTAGGTTGCATATAGTTGAAGAGGCATCAGAATCCGCGACGAGGATAGGCTAAGGCACAGAGAAGTGCATTGATGCCCAGACTCTTTGATAGACAAATGCCAAGAGCAGAAAGGGCGTTAATCAAGAGAATCCCCTGCTGTTAGCAAGTTCCGGTTTGACATTAGTGCACATGAAAAGGGCTTACGACTCATAGGTTCTGCCCGTGAATCAGATCTGGGCTGTTCGGGGGAGTTGTGCAAGAGGGAGCTGCTGCCCTAGTCGAAAGTGGAAGCGGTTGGCAAGGAGTTCTTTCCCAAAGAAGCATTTAACGATTCTCCGATCTATCGGAGTCATATTAACCGATTCACCGACCTCCTACGATCAAATTCTTTCAAAAACATGGCCTAGTCATCCTTCGCAGCTCTTTCCAGGAAATCGACATCAGGATACGTCTTCCTGCTTGCCGGCGGCGCCATTTCGTGGAAGAGTGAGAAAGGGTCACAGCTTCTTCCTCTACACACGCTGAGTATATTACTTGCTACGAGGCCACATGCCAGGCTATTTGGCTGAGGAACTTCATCACAGGAGGATCTATAGACCGCTGAAGATCTACTGTGATAACTCAGCAGCCCTTGCCTTCTCCAACAACAACAAGTCGTCTAGCAGGTTGAAACAACCACGACGTAAATATGTTTTGAAGGAAATTTTTGCCTCCTTTGTCGATAGATCACATTACCACCAGCATGATGATAGCAGACCCTTTGATCAAGGGGCGGGTACCTGGGCCACGGCCTGGAGACATTCCGCAGGCGGTCTTTTCTTTCTAAGTTTTTCATCAATTGGAGAGAGTTAATCCACAAGCTAGTTAAATACACGTGCAACCGATCCATCTGCACGACAGCGCTCATCTACCGCAGTCAGTCTTTACCTATAGGTACGAGAGTCAAGCTCCCAAGCAGGAAGTTATCCAACGCAATAAATAAGATGGAAAACTCACCTAGGTGAGGTGGCCCTTTCCTGACATTTAATGGAAAATGGAGAAGTCCGAATGGCCGCTCACTCAAGAGTCAGTCTTGACTAAGCTCATGAAGACTCTCACCCGTCTCCAAGCAGGCCCATAGACCTATGGCTCGGCAACCCGAGGCCTCACCCACCTACACCCCGTCCACTGATGCTTTCACTCGATCAACGGCCTCTATCACTTGAACCCAAGAATGAGCTCGATGATGGTCTATCCTGGCTTCATTCATTCGTTTGGCCTGTCGCATTGAGATCAATCACCACACCACCTCTATAATAGATACGACATTACACGAGGCGATAGTGCATGGTCAACACACACCTACAGCGCCTACGTTCCGCTTGCAGCCAATACAACCAAACTTGCACGATATTAAAAAACCTGTGCCAAATTCACATCAGAAATCGCCAACATGAACAAAAGAGAGTCGAATTTCGTATAGAAAGAAAACGAAGCACTTCTATTCTCGGAGCTGAGGTATATGAAGAATTGCTTTTTGGTCCCTTTCGTCCAGTGGTTAGGACATCGTCTTTTCATGTCGAAGACACGGGTTCGATTCCCGTAAGGGATAGGTACTTATTCCCGGCCATTGCTGAGTGATCGCTCGCTATCTGGCTGGAAAGGGTGGTCCGGTCTTCTCTCCCAGCAAGCAAGACGAGATGAGATCACCACTTCTCATCTCAGTAATGAATTCTTCGCAAGCGCTTGTTATTCAATTCCATTATTCTCGAACAAAGAATTTCCATGCATGCCTTCTGTCTCTCCTGCCCTCAGCCACACATCTCTTTCGTTCGCCTCCCTTTTCTCTCTCCCTCTCCTCAGTAGATTGATGGATATGGCTTTTGTGCCGGTCAATCTGTATATCCCATTCTTCTGGCTTTGGTTGGATCAAAGATCGGCTCCATCCTTTCTCCTCTGCCGTGGTTCATGCATTCTTACTTCCACTTACGTGGAATCGACCGACGTTCCAAGGCCGCCAAGAAGGCGCTTGCAGTTGTTTTTCATTTCATTATTCCTGATTTAGATTTTTGTGGTCTTCCAGGTCAGAGGATCAATTCAGTCTATCGTTCGCAACCTTCATTCCTACCTGCTCGCTTCCACACACGCCTTGCTGCACGCTTGCCCTTCCATCTCCCCTTCTTTAATGGCGGAGGGCGAACCCTGCTCCCGCTTAGATAGAAGAGGAGCCCTGCCAGAACTAGAACAGGCCTGTAAGAACTAGGGGGGCGCCAATTTGCTCGCTTATACAAGACAGACTTGACTGCCACAAATCAAGTCAACTACGCCCTGCCCTATATATTAGGTTTAGGGAGCTTGGTCCTCCATAGGAAGGAGGTCAGCGAGCAGGTCTTCCCCATCTTTACCAAAGGCAAACAGCCCCAATGTTATTCAGCGTGGGGAGCCTGCATGACAAGAGCAGGCAGCAGGCATGGTGCATGGGACCAACACTTCCTTTTCTCGCCACGCCAGCCACTTCATTCAATCAATCATATGTTCTATTCCGGGACACTGGCATTCATGACTTTTTTCTTTCGTATGTTGACGCTGGGGACTTTCTGAACCGGCTTATTACGTCTAACGTATACGCTTTGCTACGCTTACTCACTTTCTTTCAAGACAAAAAAAGGATAGCGCGCTTCTTACACCACTACTTCGTTGATAAGAGACCACTCTTCTACTTTGAAAGCGCTACAGCTAACCGCTTGCTTGGTACTAAGTGGTTGGCAAAGAAAAGAAGTTGAGCTTTTTTTTTTTTCAACTGGGAATAAGGGCCGGCATAGAAGTCTCTTGCACGCAAGGAGATGCTGCTGCTGGATGTCATGGTTCCGGGGCGCCATGATCCTTCTATCTGGAACAATCGAGGGCACTGACTGACTGCATCAATCATCGCGGCTTGGGCTATTAATTGCCGCCAATAGCGCTTCGCTTGCATGCAAGGCGGCAAAAAGCGCCAGGTAGACGCGCGCGGGCGAAGGAGATGCATTTTTAGTACTGGTGGTACTGGACAAGCTCTAGGGGAATAATCTCTTTCTTCTTTCTGCCTTTCTTTCCCATGACGACTAGGAAGGGGCAAATCAAGAATTTCACTTCGAATTCCGGACCTCAACATCCTGCTGCTCATGGTGTTTCACGATCAGTATTGGAAATGAACGGAGAAGTGGTGGAACGTGCGGAACCACATATTGGATCACTCCAGTGCGGCACGAAGCCACTGAGGCTGAGTAGGCTCAATTGCCGCTAGCTATGCCCTGCTCGGTCCCCCCAGGTGGAGGTTCCGTAGCGCGTCATGAGCACCGAAGGAGGGTTGAGCAACTCAAGCGAACCGCCCTACATTTTGATAGGGATAGAAAGGATAAGGTTGTGAAGGTGGCCTCGTTATCCACACATCTGGTCGGATGAATGGAGGACCGACCTGGGTTTTCACGAGCCTTGGCGGGTCCTGGAGTGCCCGTCAAGGGCGCTAGCGCATACCCCGGGGTGATCATCACCACCTGCACCTCACATCTCGGCACAGTGGAACGTGTAACCCGCCTGCTGTCCAAGTCAACCACAACATTTCCTGTAATCCATAGCGCCTAACAGAACGTAGCAGCAAGGGACAAGCCACCCATACAGACAGCCTGCGGGGAGGATGGCACTACTGGCAAAGACCGTCTGGCGAAAAGGCCGCAGGCGCGAAGCGTGGTAGGCCCGCGCCGGGGGAGCATAGGGAGGAAAGGGAGCCCGGACGGTGGAAGAGCCAGGGGAGGCCGGGTCATTTGACGGAAATGGAAGGTCCGAGCGACTCATTCATTCTTGGAATAAGAGGGAGGGAGCGGGCCAATGAATCAATGAATAGATAGAGTCAAGGGTAGACAGACAGCACTGCCTACACGCGAGTTTCCTTTGTCGAGCAGTCTCAATTTCACTACTGGATTAGCGAATGAATGCGGCCACCTCGAATGGCGTGAGCCGCATGCGGGGAGACCCGCACGTACGGTTTTCAGGGGGATCCGGCCGAAAGACCGGCCGGCGCCCACCCGACTAGAGGGACTGAAAAATTAATTGAGTACAAAACTTATCTTCAAGCTTTACCTTATTCTGATCGTTCAGAGGGCGATCGCGGAGTCACTGAATGAAGTCCTCCCTTTCTTTCGGAGGTGCTGACCCGCAGCGAGGCAGATATGACTAAGTGACATATTGAATATGGCGACGACAACAGCATGTCGTAGAAGGAGATAAGAGGTGGAGCCAAGGACCCACTAAGACTCACGTATCTACAACTACATCCCCGAGCGGCAGTCAAACGGGGGCGTGAATGCGAGATGCCATCGGAATGATCGGCCGGACAGAGGCTAGGGCTACTTCCTTCCCACCGCGTCCTTCCTTGTGTGTCGGAGATACAAAGCGAGTGCACCGGAAAAGAAGGAAGGTCGATCTATTCCATGGCGAAGCATCCGAAGCATAACTGCACACTCACACGATCTTTGCCGAGAGATAGGAGCATTCGGTGGAACCGGTGAACTACACTTGCTTCTTGATAGATGTGTGGGACAGAGGGCTCGTGGTACCTGCTGCCCACCCTTCCTCCGCTTTTAGTTCCGTGTGAACGGAGAGTGGGCAGAGCAAAAGGGAAGGAGGTCCTCATACGGAGTCGCACACTTGAGCAGTGCGGGAGACTGGGGAATGGGTCGAGTAAACTCCTTTGAAAAGTATGGAGGATTCGAATGGCGAAGAAAGAAAGGCGGCTCGGTAGGGAAGGAATGGTCAATCGTCAAGTCAAGGATGACTTCTTTGTTGGCGAGGGGGGCAGGCCTGTGATTCTGGGTCTTTCTTTCTTCGGGAAACTGGTCGAGATAGATGACAGCACCTTTTTCTCCTCTCGGGAAGGCGCACTTCTCCTCTTCTTCTGGCCTTCACCTCCCGCCCGGCCCGGACCAGCCCATTCATTTCTGCAAGCAGGCGGCCCTCCTTTTGCTCTTCCTTCGGTTTGGCTCCACGAACGCGCCACCGCAGAGCCCCACTCATATTCAAAAGGCGCTACTTCAATTCAAGCGTACCCACTTTGACTAGTTGAAGCAAAGTACCAAGCGGGAACGAGTCCTTTCGTTTCCGGCTTTATGGATGGAGAGCCGGCTTCCTTTCGAAAAGTGAGGCTTTGCTCGCTCGTTAGGGTCAAGGGAACGGGCCCTTTCTTTCGAGCAAGCTTTCGCTTTCCGTTCGCTTTAGCTTCCAACTTCGTACCTTTCCGTCATTGAAGTATTCGTCGCCCTACCAAACAAATGAAAGTTTTCACTATCTCCCTACGGAAGTACCAAAGGCCGCCCGCAACCAGAATTTGTTTGCGAAATAAGGCTCCTCTTGAAAGGCTTTCCCTCCCCCAGCATGATACACGATTAACTATAAAAAAAAAGTAGTTAGCATTTTTCCAATATCATGGAATAGCATGGCCCGGGGCTAAGGTCACTCCAGTGGGAGAGCCGTGTTATGGGTGACCTTATTGCACGGTTCAGAGAGCACTTGTGTATGTGATGCAAGTGAACGTGTACGAAAAAGCTGTCGTAAAGTGAAGTTCTTCGTTCCGTCGTCGACCCTATCTATGTTTCTACGATGGCCCAAGAACACGCTCATTCTTCAGCCGTAGAGAGACTTTTGAATTGTGAGGTACCATTACGAGCTCAATATATACGAGTGTTATTCCGTGAAATAACTCGAATTTCAAATCATTCACTTGCTTCAACTACTCATGCTATGGATGTGGGAGCATCAACTCCGTTCCTTTGGGCTTTTGAGGAGCGGGAGAAATTGTTAGAATTCTATGAAAGAGTCCCGGGAGCCAGGATGCATGCCAGTTTCATACGACCTGGTGGAGTGGCACAAGATCTGCCTCTTGGCTTATGTCGAGATATTGATTCCTCCACACAACAATTTGCTTCTCGTATCGACGAATTAGAAGAGATGTCAACCGGCAACCGTATCTGGAAACAACGATTAGTGGATATTGGTACTGTCACTGCACAGCAAGCAAAGGATTGGGGATTCAGTGGTGTAATGTTAAGAGGTCGTGCGACATGAAGACATTGATAGCAATATGGGGGAAGTTCCCATCAGGCAACAAGGCTTCTGCCTGACCCTACTCAAGCATGCATATGTTGTCAGTGAAGATTTTGTGTGAAGCCTTGGAGACGACGTACCCGGGGCTAGGGTGAGCTGAGGGGGGACAGCGTAAGTGAGCGAATGTGTGTAAGCCCAGTCAAAGATTCCTATTCCCAGCGGGGCGGGCCATCCACCTTCGAAAGGTCTTGGTCCTACGGACCGTGAACGGATTCGCCTCTGGCCTCTGGGCACGTCGGAACCGCATGAGTTCACCGGGGTGGAGCACGGTCCGCCAAAATCGGCATAGGTTAGGTGCTATTGATGGAACATGGTAAGCCCATCTTTCTCCATATGGAAGTGCTGCGGGCACATAGAGATGTGGGTAGAGGAAGTCTCAAAAAGCGACGAGCTGTAGGTCACGTGACCTGCACCGAAAAGGTGGCTGACTGGGCTTTCTCCTGGATCAAAGCAGATCAGCTCGCCGAATTCGTCGATCGAATCGGGCGCCCCTCGAATGAAAATAGGTGGCTTCTTTCTACAACCCTCTTTAGTTGATAGGCTCGGCCCCCTGGTTTAGGGCCCTTACCCTTATGTTTAGGAGCGGGATCTGCCCAAGAACCACCTGTGGTGGTACGGAAGGCACGGACTCCGCGAGCGTCCCGCACCCTCAGAGAAAGAAACTCCTCAACCATCACAAGAAAAATCAAAAGATGACGCTCTGTGTCTGACTCTATTGGTCATAGTTTCCTGCTCTTGCGGCCGGTGCTCGTTTGCGCGCGCGTGAACCACCTCCAAAGGGAATAAGGAAAGGATGCCTCTCGGGGCATCTGAGAATGATTCGAGCCGTATGAAGGGAAACTCCCACGTACAGTTTTTTTTTGGGGGGGAAGGAGCCCGACGGGGTCCCCCCACTGACTTGGCCCTGGCCTAAGTGAAAGTGAAGTGGTGGGCCTACCCATCCCAACCTGGGGTATGCTGGGATTCGCGAAAAGCAGCACCTTACGATGTTCATGACCAATCGGATCCTGATGTACCAGTAGGTACCAGAGGAGATCGCTATGATCGTTACTGTATCCGCATCGAAGAGATGCGACAAAGTGTTCGGATCATTGTGCAATGTCCTAATCAAATGCCGTTTGGCATGATCAAAGCCGATGATCGTAAGCTATGTCCTCCATCACGATCTCGAATGAAACTATCCATGGAATCGTGCGCCGTGTGAAACGTAGATCATCGCCGTTCTTAACCGAGACTCAGGTTAAGCTCCGTCTCGGAACCGTCGTGGGGTTAGGAGTAAAGCATCCCGAGGTTGGCGCATCTCATTGGGCGTGGAGAAGCATTGGGAACCCAAATATCTTTCTTCGGAGCTCTTTCTTTTCCCGTCCCCTCGCCCCGGCATAGCGCTTCGCTTCCGGTTCTTCGGAAGAAGAAACTATCTTCTCCCTTCTTCATTGATCTGGGGGAAAAGGAAGCGTCTACTAGTTGGGAAGCTAGACATCAAGGTTGTGGCTTGATGAGGATAACAAAGCTGACACGCCGGAGTTGGCTGCTGGCACAACAGGGTGGTGCCTTACCGCACCGCAGGCGCACGCGCGGTAGCGTTCGTGGTGGTGCTTCAGGATTCCAATGTACTGCGTCCAAGATCAGAACGAGCTTGCCGGCGGACCACTGCCGTCCCATTCTTGAGTGAGCTGGAGCGCAGCCATCTTATCCACTGAAAACGCGTCAAGCTATTGCTTCGGGTCGAAGCACTAAAAGAAAAGGACCGGGAAAGGCGGCGGCATAGGAACCACGGGAACCCAGGAGGGAGAAAGACGATGTACGGGATACGGTATCCTCGTAGTAGGCTGGACCAAAATCCAGCCGAGAGAGGGCAGTCTTTAGAAAGAAGCAAGAGGTTGGAAGAGATCGCCTTTTCTTATCTTCTTCCCTTAGGAGTAGCACAAAAAGAAAAGAGGGAACCATGATAAACCACTAGGGGCTCCGCGCCCTGGTAAAAGGCTTCAGCTACGGGAAAGCGGCCACGTTTTACGAAGTGAACATAAGGTATCGAGAGGTCCCTCACAGTCAGGTGCGATGCAATTGCCCCCCATTAGTAAAGTACCCCTCTTCCAGTTGGGGTTGAAGCGAGAAATAGCTTGATGAACCCTTCCGTTCGCCACGGACCGGCCCCATTCACTTGCAACTCGTAGAGGCGCGTAGCGGTAAGTACACAGTGCCCCACAAAAGTCAAAGTAAGGTGGGTTGAAAGACGACTCCGAGCCGAGCCGCCCTTTCTGTCAAGTAGGCTACTTTTTCCGGAACGCAGTCCGAACGTAACCGTATTATATATATATATTTATATATATATATATATATATCTTCGATGCTGTCATTTCGAAATGTCCGCTTCCACCGCTTTTTCACCTCCCAAAAAGCGCTTGATGAGCGCAGATGAGGAAGCGGGAGCAAGAAAACTACTCTTTCTTGTCCTGGGGCAAAGAGAAGCGCTTTCGCTACTGAGAAAGCGAAGGTTCGACGACTTAGCCGAGCGTTAGCGAAGCCTCATTCTCATGGCGAGGCGCTTCGAGTTAGCGAAGCGCTGTAGTAGCGCCGAAGCCTATGTGCTATAATGCTGAACCAAGGACGCTCCGCCTTATCTATAGAAGCAGTCAACGGAGTTCTGAACGAATGGGATCCTTGGTTGGTAATGGCTCAATCTATAGATAGAAAGCCAATTGATGGGAAACTACCACGTTAGGTCTGGAGAGAGATGGGACCGGTTATAGTTTAGGGGGAGCAGATGCAAGCTTTTTCTTTCAATAGCCGGCCAAGGCCAAATAACTACAGGCGGTCTACTCTACCTCAATTCACCATTTCGAACCTTATACAGAAGGTTTTTCCGTACCAGCTCCTTCTACCTATACAGCAGTTGAAGCACCTAAAGGAGAATTTGGTGTCTTTCTTGTAAGTAA